>JAIPMN010196198.1:0-15760 GCA_020650975.1 Apostichopus californicus
TATAAATGTTCAGTCGCACGTTGAAATATATCAAGCAGCAATTGGAATTTCATGGCCAAGAACCCCACTTCTGCTTACATCATTAACATTGACATTGCTATTGACATTGATGAGGAAGTTAGGGGGGCTTAGAAGCCGCATCATAAAAATAATAATAGATGACATCCCAGTTAAAAAGTATAACGAAATATTTATTGTTTTCTGTTGCCAACTTTCAGTGAGGTTTGGTCTATAAATGTTCAGTCGCACGTTGAAATATATCAAGCAGCAATTGGAATTTCATGGCCAAGAACCCCACTTCTGCTTACATCATTAACATTGACATTGCTATTGACATTGGGTGACCAATTGTTCAACCAATTCAGTACCGTTTTCAGTGTAACGAGAAAATACTTTGTTGGTGATGTTAGTATGACGTATCGACTTGTCGTTGTTATTGGCATAAATTCATGTCACTCGTGTAGACCGAAGTCGCTGAGTGGCGAGTCTAATGGATGGGGAAATTAACGGGCTTTATACCCCCCCCCCCTCCTAAATCATGTGGCATTATTAAGCGCCCTACGTTCAACATTGTGATGTTTATCCATTCAAAATACACACATGACTTTGAACGAGCCAATTAGCCCCTTCAAAGGACTGTGTTTAGGATTGTCACTCTCTTAGTGATCTATTACCTATAAAGAAGTCTCGTAAATTGAACCAGTGTGTTTCCGACTTAACGAATTTGTTTCAATTAACAATGATGTTAATATACCCTTTTATGTTTCTTTTTTCTCTTTGATCTCCAGTTTGTGGTAGTACCTGTCACCTACACGTAAACAGAAACAAATTAACAGGTGTAAAGATGACTTCAGCTTCATTATTTCTGGTTCTGGTGTTTTTCGCAATTTTTGTATTTATGAAAGCAATTGTTGTAAATAGAACGATACAGTTTGAAGATCCTATGAAGATATACACAGTTTTGCAAGGCGATAGGGTTAGTCTTTTATGTAGTCCTAATGATATTTATAACATGAATATTTTTACCACAAGAGAACAACTGGTTAACATGGGGAGACTGGAGGAATCGTTATCAGATGTATTTGACTTTGAATGCAATGAAACAAGTTGTACACTAAGCATTAAACAAGTAGAGAAGAAACATGTCGACATTTTTACGTGCTATTTGCCCCAGACGTCTTTGAAGATAGAAGTATTAAGCAGTCCATCACAGGATTATCCTGTGTGTAATTCAAGCTACACCAATAATACATTCTTCCTCGATTCGTTCCAAGAACCATTCTGTTTTAGTTGTCTGTCTAAAGAAGCAAATCCACCAGTTAACATGTCATTATCTGTCAATCATGGAGATGGTGAGATAAAAAACATGAGTGACGAAAATGTAACGATTTATAAAACAAATGAGACTGTATCACTTTCTTATTCATCCTATCTGGATTCATCGTTTAATAACATAACCTTCGTCTGTACTGTCACACAACCGTTACCTGCTCCCTATCAGAGCTACAATAAATCTTGTTCCTTCGGACCATTGATGCTACCGGTATTCTCGGTATGGGTTCATCCATCTCACTATACAGTCATCACAAAGAGTACAGAAAACATTACTCTCATGTGTACCAGTAATGTGAGTGGAGTTGTACTAGAATGGACTAATATTCCCCTCGACGATTGGGTTTATCAAATCAGTCGGATCGATGATTCATTACAGCTGAAGATTTTCGATTACGGATCAAGTATCGATCTACCAATAACTATTCAGTGTAGTGGTTCATATGGAGGAAGAACTGTCTCCCGATACGCCACAATCGATTCCGCGAGTAGAGACGAGCATATACTTCTCCCTTCATCAATAATAGCGGTATTAATAGTGTTCGTCATCTTGGTGATCATCGCTATAGTTCTTGTACTAATCGGGGTACTTAAAAACAGGGAAAGAAAAACAATAAGACAGCAGCTTCCTGCAATGTCATTAACGGATACAGGACAGACACGCTCTAACTTATCTTCTCAGGGTAACACTCAGTCACCGCTTCCTGTCACTTACACGACTACAGTAAGTCCTGAAAGTATGAATATGCAACATCGACGAATGAATGAAGACATGTTGTACGCTCGGTCGATAACTTTACAAAAACAAACAGAGAAAGAAACAGAACAATATTTTGATATCAATGAAGTTGCTTCATTTACATACGACAAAGATTATTATCTCGTTCCGAATCAGCATGAAACAGCGGTTTTGTACCATGATATTAGTTAGTTTAAGGAGCGTGCGCAAGGGCGGGGTAGGAATGGGGTGATGGGACGTTTGTGCATTCAGAAGTGGAAAATAGAGCTATTTAATATATAGACCTATGTTATAGTATAAACATGCATCCAAAGGCATCATTTCCCAGCCACCACAAACTTGTTGGCCCTATGTGGATTTTATGTTGCGAATGTGGGGTGAACTGGACTTAAGCTAACATTGTAGTACCTTGTTGAGCATCGTGTTTTTTTTGCATTAAATATGAGCTGGTTCCATGTGCGCTGTAAATGGTTAAATTAATGTGGGTTAATTCTGGGACGAGTGATTGCGTTCGATGTGAGGTTTGACATGTGGACATGGGCAACTTATTGTAGGTAAACCAAAGGATTCCCTGCTGTGTTTCACGTGGGCTGGAATTGAGAGTATACCATCTGGAACCCATGTGGCTTTCATGGAAGCTACGAATGGGCAAATTAGCGTTGGGGTACCATGATATGACTGATTGAAACCCATTTGGGGTTTTCATGGGTAATACAAGATCAAATTAGTGTGGGTTAACCAAGCGATACTCAACTGTGTTCCATGTTGGTACATGGGCAATTAATGTGAGTATGCCATGTAATACAAACCTGAACCCCATGTGGGTTTTATGGATGTTAGAAACTGTCACATTAGTGTGAGATAACGCTGGACTGACTGATTGGGTCAAATTTTGGGTTATACATAGGTTATGCATGGCCAAGTTATTTGGGTTACCGAAGGGAAGAAATCTCTCGGGTGAATATCATGATCAGGCACAGTTTATATGTGTATTTTTTTTCATTTAGTTCATTGATAACCCTAGACAGCCCATAAATTCGTGATCGTAACGTCTCGATGGGCTAACCTTACTTGATGTTACCGCTAAAGTAAACTTTGTAGGCCTAACGCTAAATATCGTCAGTGTGGGATATCCCTCGATCGAGGTGTATTATCAACACACCTGGGTCGGAGTACTACATGTATATCGAGCATTATTTTGGGTGCAGTCTTCAAATTTGTCAATATTTATATGTTAAATTTACAATTATGTAGGCTGTAGGCCTTGGCCTCATTCATAATAGCGTAGCTTACGCAATAATTTAGGATAACGAGTGGGAGGAAAGCCCTACATAGCAATCACATCCACAGAGACCCCATGCAGGTTAAAAACGTGGGATTAAAGTATGGAGGGCGAACCATGTATTATATACTAGCGGCGACGCGTATGGTAGTTGTATTAAATATGTGTGGACAGAAATACGTGAGCTAACATCAACGCTTTAGCCTAGACCTTGTCCAATTAATGTGGGTTGCATGTTAGCTTCAAATAGGTACATTGAAGTGGATTAACCTTAGGATGACTGACTGTTTCTCGCGTGTGGTTTTACATGACTTTGGAATGTGCCAATTTTGTGTGGGTAAATGAAGGATTGCTCAGTTGTGTTTCATGTGGGTATAATATGAGCTGCACAAGGACAATTAATGTGATTATAACATGTTTGTAATATATCTCAGCTGGGCCATGTGTTTTTTATGGAGGCTAAAAAGTGCACCATAGGGGTTATACTAATTATTAACTGCTCCACCTTTTATGTGATTTGTTTTAAAGTTCTACACCTAGCTATTGTCAAATTTCTTCCACAGAAAGTACAGAAAACCTTCACATAATTCAGCTTTATACACAACAATATGAAATTGCATATGTATTTGCTTATACTAACCAGGAAGTTAACGTACAACTTCTGTCAATTTGATTTACACAACTTATCATATACATACTCAGTTATATTGCTGATAAAGCATCCATTGTAGTTTTAAATTGCTGGAGTATAGTTTTCGGTTTCGACGCAGGAGGCTCGAGAATTTATACAGTCAATGATCGACGTGTGTGTATTTATAGGCGTGTGTATTTTGTGTGTTAGTGACAGGTAGCTCGCAAACAAGAAATAATGGCATGTCATACCTACATAATTTATGCATTTTGATGAGCAGATATGCCATATTTGTTTTATGGTTCCCTTATGTGAATTTTAATCAGTGGTCAGGGATTAATGTAAAGTTTGTAATTCATATTTTTCATACTTTATATGATGGTGTTAGTATGCGATATGTACATTGTTATTATTATAAAACTTAATCTCATTAGTATTCATGATTGGACGAAGTTTACTATTTAAATGCTATGACTGTAAATATAACACTGTTGGTAGATGTGCTTTATTTCTTTCAAGTCATGACATGTCATTGACAGTTATACAGAGCCAGTTAATACGCATTTACATAACAGCAGAATCACTGTGGTCGAGTGGTGCGGACTTCGGTCTGTGACACACGATCCGGGGTTCGATTCCTACTTTCGCCTGATGAGTCCCAAAAGGACGAAACCGTTCGTGAAGTGGTCTTTTTCTAGATAGATGGATAGATGTATAGATGTTTAGATGGATAGATGGATAGATGGATAGATAGATAGATGGACGGACGGACGGACGGACGGACGGACGGACGGACGGACGGACGGACGGACGGACGGACGGACGGACGGACGGACGGACGGACGGACGGACGGACAGACGGACAGACGGACAGACGGACAGACGGACAGACGGACAGACGGAAAGACGGACAGACGGACAGACGGAAAGACGGATAGACGGATAGACGGACAGACGGATAGACGGAAAGACGGATAGACGGATAGATGGATATATAGATAAATTTTTATGCATTGAAAATTAGATGTTTATATTACCGGGTTTGAGGATGACTCATGGGGTAACGGTATACAGATATAGCGTCCTCTCTTGGCGCGAAGATGTGACCATATTATATATGTCTACGGATTAAATTCACTTCAGTATACAAGCCATCTTTACGGAATTCGCTTCTACATATTAGTAACGACGTTCAGAAACACCATAAACACAGTCCGTATAAACTATATCAATGAACTCCTAATATTGTTAAATGGTGATGTCCGAAGTGTAATCAAGGCCATTGTTTTGGGCCTTTACATGACGACAATTGTTTTTTCTCTGAACAAATTTGGTTCACCACTATTGCTGTATCATGCATATGCCTTCTCTGTTGAAACTGACCAATTAAATTATCAGTGTTCTGCAAATGGCATAGTCCTAACACGTGACCGCAAGAATCTCTTGCTTAACCACCAAAAATCAAAGGAAAAGTGTTTTGAAAACAAGCACATAAAATACGAAGGTCTCATTCTATCAAATTCGTATTATAATTATTACTGAGGGGATCTGAGATGGCTTGAACCTCCAAGACTGAGTACTTGGGAGTATACATCGATGGCAGTTTGAATTGTTTCCCTCTTTTATATACCGTGCTGCCTTATACATTCAATCCAAGCAGTTAGAATTTGTGTTGTAGTTTGTTTGTTATATCGTTTTATTTATTAACTTTCGAATGTGTAGATGTAATTTATACGAAATCTTATCATCTCACCGTGTTTGCCCCTTTTATATTATTCAGTTATTCTTCCTGTTAACGTATTTTATGAATCCACATTTATACAATTTATATTTTTACTGGAATGAAATAAATGAAATGAAATCAATAAAAACTATATGTGAACATTTCAGCAAAGTTGGATAAAAGCTCTATTAAGAGTAGCATGTTTTACGTTTACAGAAAATTACCTATTGTGAACTCAAATGACCTTCAATTATAAGTCTCTTACGAAATTTCAGTCAAATCGAAAGAATCACAGTGGCAAATGTCTCTTTTGTATATTTGGTATGTATTTTGTATGTGTCGTTTAAATGGTAATAAAAGAGTCCAGAGAGGAACAGGCGGTGGTTGGAAGCAAGCACAATATGGAATACAATAAACGGAGAGTGACCCTCAGTTCTACTTACCTTATTTTTCGTGTGTACTTCTCGTACATCCCCGTACGCGTGACAATATACAGAAGCTTTATTGAGCACATCAAACATGTTGTAGGTGAATATAGTTGTATGGCCTGGACAGAGGTAAGGGAGTGGTGGGGTTGAAGGCATATGAGATGAGGGACGGAATTTGGTCCGGTGCTCTGGAATCGAACTTCTCGGACTCGTCGTGCTGTGAACTCATACTTGTCTCGGACTCGGACTAACAGGATTCGGACTGCGATCTTGCTAGACTCGACTACATCCCTACAGGTTGAAAAAAATAAACAATTTAATATACAATACAATCTCACAACAGTAAAGAAAAGATGATGGGTTTATTAGCTTGGGCAAACATCAGTAAATTATACAAAAACTATTATCGCATGACACAAATATATCCTACATTGCAAAATATGTATTGCTAAGTTTTATAAGCGAGGTGTGATACACATATTGCTTCGTATGCATATTTTTAAGATGCGTTTTAAAATTATTAATCGTTGTTTTTGTGCGTCTTTTAAATGATTTACAATGGCATTGCTAATTTATACATCGAATATATATAGCGTGTGGCTCAGTTGCATCAAAATGTTAATGACGTGAATATAAGGGACACTGACATCAAACTTTAATGCTTTCGCCTCTTGTCAAATATTAAACAGTGACCAGTGTCGTACATTTATCATGATGTTCTCGTGCTCAGGTTCTTTCTTGGGTGACTTTTCTTGAAAAGTACAAATCATTTTCCAAGCGGGTGTAGATCGATTTCGAGACGGCAAAGTCTTTCTGGGACCGATTGCAGCGACTGACCAAGCAGCGTTCCGCAATTTGTGATATATTTACATATATACTCTGTTACAGGTTATTTAATGATATCGACAAATTGTCGTCTCTGAGACGACAATATTTTTAAAATTACTCGCCAACTGGCGACCGAGGCTAAAATTCTACTCGCCTAAACGTTAAATTTACTTGCCATTTTTTTTATCACTAATTGTTTGTGTCATATTAACATATGTAGTATGACCTAACTTAGGCTATCGCCGTATAGTGTTATTTGTTTACAGCAAACACGATCTATTCAACTTGTGGTTAGTCTAAAGTGTTTAAAACAGATACATATGAAAAAAATGAAACGGTGAAACATTTTAAGCATAGTTTAGGACCTGCTTTGTAAAAAGTGACCACAAATAAACAATGAAATGGCTGACCATCTGTAACTTCCACTGGACATGACATCACACTACTGTATCAGTGTATGTGTTAGTATCGTTAACAAGTTAAGATAACGCTTGGTACTGACAATTATTATCATCGATGATTACTGAGTGTCAGACTTACTGCTTTCATTGGTCAGGTCTCGAGAATTATAAATGTTTTATGACAAACAACTAATTCAATAAACTTCCTGTTGTTCATTTCGAGATATGAAATGTTATTTCGGTAAAATTATGATTTCATGTTTGAGTTCCCTTGAAAGTTCAGTTCGTATCACTACACTTCGCAAGAATTCCCAGCATCTGGAAAATCTCCTTGTTGTAACAGTGCACTTGATAATGCTACTGTGATGTGTAACATTAGACAATAGGCCTTTCTTGATAGGCTCACATGTTAATAGTAAGCCTAACGTAAAAAGGCAGTGAGCGAATAAGCCACTCGCCAAAATGTCGAGCATTTTTTGCTCGCCAGTCGCAATATTCTAGTCGCCATTGGCGAGTTGGCGACCGTATTTGTCGAGGTCTGTCGTCTCAGCAAGAAGGATTACAGTTCTCTGGAATGTGCTATAAACCCTGATAGGGATACTGGGAACAGCTTCAACTGCAGCGCTTGTACATCTTTCTTGTCCTCCTGAAGCGATTTTCTAGCACAGAAATACATTTTCAAGGAGGACTTCAGTTTCAGAGGAATGTACCCCGCTGGAAATCCGGAGAACAAGACCCCCAGCACACTAGCATTTCTTTAACCTAATATTACCTTTATTTTAAAAATGTTAACATAGGGAGAACATTTCATTTTACATCTGAAAAGCAAAAATGGCTGTATGTTCTGTGTAACATTCAATAAACTCTTTTTTTTCTTTGGTTTTTCCTTCCCTGAGAGGGATTGTCATACTTTGTTAAGCCCTTAAGGCTTAGCGGATAAGTGTTTTATATTTAATTTAACAAATTATATGTGTAATATCATGTATACTGTATCGAAATACAAGAAAATGAAGTTAGATATGCTGTTAGCTGACCGATGAGTGTGACCTGTGAGAGATGTTTCACTTGTGGTCTTTGAAATAATATATATTAATACATGTTATACTAATGTGTCATCAAATTTATTATTAATAATTTGCAGAGTTTTAAAGTCATCTGATGATAACTACGTTAACTTAGCTATAATTATTGGGAAAAGATGAATTCATAAACAATCATCAAAATGTGATCAAATGCTACTCGATTCACTTCATAAATTTATCTCATGTGTTTATATTGATATTACGTTGCTCGGGTCTGTGCTCCTGACTAATAGTTTCTGCAGTAGGCGTAATATATAAAATTGGATGTATCCTTTGGCGTGCATATTATTTGAATGGTGGTATAGGTGGGTTCTGTATTAATCTTTTTAATAATAATAATAATAATAATAATATTTCAAAATTTCCCTCGGCTGACTAGGGTAGGGGCCTGAATCTGTATGCGAGGGCTAGAAGCGAATGACTGATTTTAAAATAGATGGGTTGATGCACTGAGGTCTTAAAATCCTATTTTATTGTGGGAGGTTTTAAGGGTCATCCTCGAGAAAACATGTAGACACCATTCTGAGGCATATTTAGACTATAAATTAAGTCTATAGGAGTAGCAGTATACTTTTTTGGACGTTGAAAAAATGGGAGGTGGTGAAGCTACATCCGCAGTACAGTTCCAATTCTTCCCGGCTTAATGCTGTCCCCCAACTGAAGAGCGGAGTTTTCGGGGTAGGGGTATACCCACCCACTCACCTTGCTCACACCACTCTACTCATGTCTGTTCTTGGGTTGGACAAAATGAAGACCGATCTATTACATGCCTATGTTTCTCACCGAAAGTTGAGAAAATTTCAGTCTCAAATGCTGGCAAGTTTCTCGTAGCTTAGAATCATTCGCATGATAAATTACTATCTAGCCATATGAAAGTATAATTATTTGGATACAGGGTTGGATGTTTGAACAACCGTTTTGGGTTTTTAGCTGCAAATTGTCAGTGGGTTTGGGTCTTTAAATGTTCAGTCAAAGGTTGAGCTATTGGAAGGTTATGGCTAAGAATCCCATTTGTACTTAGAGCACTCACATAGTCATTATCACACGATCGAGAGTGCAGGGTTGCCAATTGGCAATACATTATTCCTGATGTTCAAGCAATTCAGAAACGTTTTCAGTGTTAAGAGAAAAGATTGAGTTGGTGATGTTATTATGACGTACTGGGCATACATTCATATTACTCGTGAGGCCGAAGTCACTTAGGAAGTAAGCAAAGGCTTAGACTCCCCCTCTTAAAATCATTTGGCATAATTAACCGCCGTATACGTTAAAAATGTTGATATCTATCCATGCAAAATACACACATGATATTGACGGGCCAATTAGCCCCCTTCAAAGGATTGTGTTTAGGGTTGTCACTCTCTTAGTGATTACCTATAAAAGAGTCTCGTAAATTGAAACCAGTGTGTTTGGGACTTACGATTCGTTTCAGTTAACAATGATGTTAATATACCCTTTAATGTTTCTTTTTTCTCTTTGATCTCCAGTTTGTGGTAGTACCTCTCACCTACACGAAAAACAGAAACAAATTAACAGGTGTTAAGATGACTTCATCTCCAGTCTTTCGGGTTCTAGTGTTTTTCGCAAATTGTGTATTTATGAAAGCAATTATTGTAAATAGAACGATACAGTTTGAAGATCCTATGAAGATATACACAGTTTTGCAAGGCGATAGGATTAGTTTTTAATGTAGCCCAAATGATATTGACAAAATGATCATTTTACCACAGGATCACAACTGGTTACCTCGGGGAGACTGAAAGAATCGTTATCAGATGAATTTGACTTTGAATGCCATGAAACAAGTTGTGCACTAAGCATTAAACAAGTAGAGAAGAAACATGCTGACATTTATACGTGCTATTTCCCACTGGGGTCTTTGAAGATAGAAGTATTAAGCAGTCCTTCACAGGATTATCCTGTCTGTAATTCAAGCTACACCTCTACTACATTCTTCCTCGATTCGTTTCAAGAGCCGTTCTATTTTAGTTGTCTGTCTGAAGAAGCAAATCCACCAGTTAACATTTCATTATCTGTCAATCATGGAGATGGTGGGATAAACAACATATGTGACGAAAATGTAACGATTTATAAAGCAAATGAGACTGTATCACTTTCTTATTCATCCTATCTGGATTCATCGTTTAATAACAGTATCTTGGTCTGTACCTTAACACAACAGTTACCTGCTCCCTATCAGAGCTACAATAAATCGTGTTCCTTTGGACCATTGATGCTGTTACCGACATTCTCGGTATCGATTCATCCATCTCACTATACAGTCACCACAAAGAGTACAGAAAATATTACTCTCATGTGTACCAGTAATGTGAGTGGAGTTTTATTAGAGTGGACCAATATTCCCCTCGACAATTGGGATTATAATATTACTCGGATCAATGATTCATTACAGCTGAAGATTTTCGATTATGGATCAAGTATCGATCTACCGCGAGTACAGCAGCTTCCTGCGATGTCATTAACGGATACAGGACGGACACGCTCTAACTTATCTTCTCAGGTTAAAACTCAGTCACCACTTCCTGACACTTACAAGACTACAGTAAGTCCTGAAAGTATGAAAATGCAACATCGCCGAATGGAAGAAGACTTATTGTACGCTCGATCGATAGCTTTACAACAACATACAGAGAAAGAAACATAACAATATTTTGATATCAATGAAGTTGCTTCATTTACATACGACAAGGAAGATTATCTCGTTCCGAATCAGCATGAAACAGCGGTTTTGTACCATGATATTAGTTAGTTTAAGGAGCGTGCGCAAGGGCGGGGTAGGAATGTGGTGATGGGACGTTTGTGCATTCATACGTGGAAAATAGAGCCATTTAATATACAGACCTATGTTATAGAATAAACATGCATCCAAAGGCATCATTTCCCAGCCACCACCAACTTTTTGGCCCTATGTGGGTTTCATGTGGCGAACGTGGGGTTAACTGGGCTTGAGCTAACATTTGTAGTACCTTGTTGAGCATCGTGGATTTTTTTTTTGCATTAAATATGAGCTGGTTCCTTGTGCGCTATAAATGGTTAATTTAATTTGTGTTAATTCTGGGACGAGTGATTGCGTTCGATGTGAGGTTTGACATGTTGACATGGGCAACTTATGGTAGGTAAACCAAGGGATTCCCAGTTGTGTTTCACGTGGGCTGGAATTAAGTGTATACCCATGTGGCTTTCATGGAAGCTATGAATGGGCAAATTAGCGTTGGGGTATCATGATATGACTGATTGAAACCCATTTGGGTTTTTCATGGGTAATACAAGATCAAATTAGTGTGGGTTAACCAAGTGATACTCAACTGTGTTCCATGTTGTTACATGGACAATTAATGTGTGTATGCCATGTAATACAAACCTGTCCCCCGTGTGGGTTTTATGAAGGTTAGAAACTGTCACATTAGTGTGAGATAACGCTGGACTGACTGATTAGGTTACATTTTGGGTTATACTTAAGTTATGCATTGCCAAGTTATTTCGGTTACCGAAGGGAAGAAATTTCTCGGGGGAATATCATGATCAGGCATAGTTTATATATGTAATCATTGTACCATTAATTTAGTCCGTTGATAACCCTAGAAAGCCCATAAATTCGTGATCGTTACGTCTCGATGGGCTAACCTTACTTATGTTACCGCTAAAGTAAACTTTGTAGGCCTAACGCTAAATATCGTCAGTGTGGGATTATCCCTCGATCGCGGTGTATTATCAACACACCTGGGTCGGAGTACTCCATGAACATAGAGCATTATTTTGGGTGCAGTCTTCAAATTAATCAATATTTATATGTTAAATTTACAATTATGTAGGCTGTAGGCCTTGGCCTCATTCATAATAGCGTAGCTTACGCAATAATTTAGGATAACGAGTGGGAGGAAAGGCCTACATAGCAATCACATCCACAGAGGCCCCATGCAGGTTGAAAAACGTGGGATTAAAGTATGGAGGGCTAACCATGGATTATATATTACCGGCGACGCGTATGGTAGTTGTATTAAATATGTGTGGACAGAAATACGTGAGCTAACATCAACGCTTTAGCCTAGACCTTGTCCAATTAATGTGGGTTGCATGTTAGCTTCAAATAGGTACATTGAAGTGGATTAACCTTAGGATGACTGACTGTTTCTGGCGTGTGGTTTTACATGACTTTGTAAGGTGCCAATAGTGTGCCCATAAATCAAGGATTGCTCAGTTGTGTTTCATGTGGGTATAATATGGGCTGCACAAGGACAATTAATATGATTATAACACGATTGTTATATATCTCAGCTGGGCCATGTGTTTGTTATGGAGGCTAAAAAGTGCACAATAGGTGTTATTCTAATTATTAACTGCTCCACCTTTTATGTGATTTGTTTTAAAGTACTACACCCAGCTATTGTCAAATTTCTTGCACAGAAAGAACAGAGAACCTACCCATAGTTCAGCTATATACACTACAATATGAAAGTGCATATCTATTGCTTATCATATCCAAGAAGTTAACGTGCAACTTCTGTCAATGGGATTTACACAACTTATCATATACATACTCAGTTATATTGCTGCTAAAGCATCCATTGTAGTTTTAAAGTGCTGGAGTATAGTTTTCGGTTTCGACGCCGGAGGCTCGAGAATTTATACAGTCAATGATGACGTGTGTGTATTTATAGGCGTGTGTACTACATAATTTATGCATTTTGATGAGCAGATAAGCCATATTTATTTTATGGTTCCCTTATATGAATATTAATGAGTGGTCAGGGCATAATGGAAAGTTTGTAATTCATATTTTTCATACTTTATATGATGGTGTTAGTATGAGATATGTACATTGTTATTATTATAAAATTTAATCTCATTAGTATTCATGATTGGACGAAGTTTAATATTTAAATGCTATGACTGCTTGTGAACTCGAAATAAAAAAACAGACGTGTTGGATCAATGTCATACTTACATGGTAAATATAACAATGTTGATGTGCTCTATTTCTTTCAAGTCATGACATATCATTGATTGTTATACAAAGCCAGTTTATACGCATTTACACAACAGTAGAATCACTGTGGTTGAGTGGTACGGACTTCGGTCTGTGACACACGATCCGGGGTTCGATTCCTACCTTCGCCTGATGAGTCCCAAAAGGACGAAACCGGTCGTGAAGTTGACTTTTTCTTGATAGATAGATGAATATATGGATAGGTGGATAGATGGATAGAAATAGATAGATATATTTATATATTATGAAAATTAGATGTTTATATGACCGAATTTAAGGATGACTCATGGGGTAACCGTATATAGATATAGCGTCTTCTCTTGGAGCGAAAATGTGACCATATCATATATGTCTACGAATTAAATTCACTTCAGTATACAGACCAGCTTTACGACGTTCAGAAACACCATAAACACATTTCGTATAAACTGCATCAATGAACTCTTAACATTGTTAAATGGTGATGTCCAAAGTGTAATCAAGGCCATCGTTTTGAGCCTTCACATGACGACAATTGTTTTTAATACCTGAACAACTTTGGTTCACCACTGTTGCTGTATCATGCAAACTCTGTTGAAACATATTAATTAAATTATCAGTGTTCTGTTAATGGCATAGTCCTAACATGTGACCGCAAGAATTTCTTGCTTAACCACCAAACATCAAAGGAAAAGTGTTTTGAAACAAGCACAAGAACATATCAAATTTGCAACGTATTATAATTATTACTGAGGGGATCTGAGGTGGCTACAACCTCCAAAACTGAGTACTTGGGAGTATACATCGATGACAGTTTGAATTTGTTTTCCTCTTTGATATACCGTGCTGCCTTATACATTCAATCTAAGCAGTTATAATTTGTGTTGTTGTTGTTTGTTTGTTATATCGTTTTATCTATTAACTTTCGAATGTGTAGATGTATTTTATACGAGATCTTATCATCTCACCGTGTTTGCCCCTTTTATATTATTCAGTTATTCTTCCTGTTAACGTATTTTATGAATCCACTTTTATACATTTTATATTTTTGCTTGAATGAAATAAATGAAATGAAATCAATAAAAACTATATGTGAACATTTCAGCAAAGTTGGATAAAAGCTCTATTAAGAGTAGCATGTTTTACGTTTACAGAAAATTACCTATTGTGAACTCAAATGACCTTAAATTATAAGTCTCTTACGAAATTTCAGTCAAATCGAAGGAAACACGGTGGCAAATGTCTCTTAGTATATTTAGTATGTATTTTGTATATGTCGTTTAAATGGTAATAAAATAGCTCAGAGAGGAAAAAGCGGTGGTTCGAAGCGGGCACAATAAGGAATAAAATAAACGGAGAGTGACCCTCAGTTCTAACTAACTTATATTTCGTGTATACTTCTCGTACATCCCCGTACGCGGGACAATTTACAGAAGCTTTACTGAGCAAATCAATATAGTGTTGGTGAATATAGATTTATTGCCTGAACAGAGGTAAGGGAGTGGCGGAGTGGAAGGCATATGGGATGAGGGACGGAATTTGGTCCGGTGCTCTGGAATCGAACTACTCGGACTCGTTGTGCTGTGAACTCATATACTTGTCTCGGACTCGGACTGGCAGGATTCGGACTGCGATCTGCTAGACTCGACTACATCTCAAAGAGCTGAAAAAATACAATCTAATAAACAATACAATCTCACAACAGTAAAGAAAAGATAATGGGTTTATTAGCTGGGCAAACATCAGTAAATTAGAAAAAAAAAACTATTATCGCATGACACAAATATACCCTACATTGCAAAATATGTATTGCTAAGTTTTATAAGCGTGGTGTAATGCACTTATTGCTTTCGTACACATAATTTTAAAATGCGTATTAACATTATTATTTGTGTGTGTGTGTGTGTGTGTGTCTTAAAATTAGGAGGGAGCTTTACAATGGCATTCATTTGCTAATGGATATATCGAATATGTATAGCGTGTGAACAAAATGTTGGAATAAAATGTTAATGACGTGAATATAAGCGACAATGTCAGCGAACTTTAATGCTTTCGCCTCTTGTCAAATGTTTTGGTCATTCGTACTTAGTGCAATCAAATGTTAACGAGTGTAAGAAGTCGATTAGTGTCAGTTAGTTTCAAAACTTGAACAATGTTAAAGTGACCAATGTTGTACATTTATAATTACGTTTTTGTGCACAGGTTCTTTCTTGGGTGACTTTTTTAAAAATGTACATATCATTTTACAAGCGGGTGTAGATCGATTTCGAGACCGCAAAGCCATATTGGGACCGATTGCAGCCACTGACTATATATATATATATACA
>JAIPMN010196265.1:0-40216 GCA_020650975.1 Apostichopus californicus
GAATGAAAAGGGCAGATAGAAGCAGCCGAAGACAGCATTGGATCTTCATATTTAATCGCCTTGATTAATACATTTCTTTATTTTCCCAGGTTTTAGATATCAATACATGGGAACATAGTATTTTAGCTTTTGAAATAATTTGTATTGATCTATAGAACGGTAACGAATACGTTGAATTGCTTAGGAACTCCATGAATGCAATACGTTTTTAATACTATAACATATATATGGTTATACCTGAAACTAGCCATGGTTCTACCTCGAATGTTAGCAGTATCTCAAAGGAAGCATTCCTTTGACGCTGTTGGATATTTTTTCATAAACAGAATATGTATGTCAGTCACATGACGTACACAGTAGTTGTAACAAAAAAATGTTATTATAGATGGTTTTAGTATTTAACATTTTGTTTTTCACTATTGAACTACCCTTTCTGGTATCTAGTCTATTTCAATTAGTCCTCCAAGATGCCGTTTCCAATTTGAAAACCTTTGTAAATGTTATTACCAGCTTGAAATCTCATCCTGATTACCCAAATGCAGCAATATGGTATTACTCTTCTTCTTCCTGCACCTAATCTGCCATGCCTCCAACATATAAAATTGTTTGTAGGCATAGTGCCTATAACTTTTCTTTGTTCGAACTGCTGCATCGGCCAATATGTCCTCTGTTGCCCGCATTGCCACCTCGAGTACATGTGCATTTATGCGCACAGCTAGGAAACTTCACTCGTAGACAGACAAACTTCCTGCAACCTGCAATATTTTTTCTCCACATCTTCAGGCATTTCTTTACCCCGACCACAGTTACACCATCATGGGCTCTCAGGAGAATTGTTACTTTTCTCTTCAAATGAGGAAGCCTCTTTTAAGAGGTAGTCTTCATGTGCACCAGGGTTCATTTTCAGTAGATCGGTGGCTACATTCTCCAAATCTGCCCTTTCAAGCTCATGTACAAAGGTCTGTGAAAAAAGGATCATGGATGTATGCAAAATATATTTTCTGACCATTTTCTCAACAAATACAGTTTTGCATTCCAAAGTGATAAACAAATACACGTATATCGAAACTCAATGACTTGAAATGAAACTAAAAACTGTTACAAAGAATTGAATCACATTTATATTTCTTGTCATTACAAGTAGGCAAATGTGTCGGTAAGGCTAAAGCTGTATGCATATGTCTTTACCTGTGAAGTCCCATTTACTTTTTCAAAGCATGTACGACAGTGAAATGTGGACGGGGCCTTGTTATCGACTTCGTTATAGTTTTTCCATGAGTTTCTTTTATCGCATACCTTTTGATATGTATATGTCATGGCCTGTAAAATTTGGCGGCAGATCATCATAGCTGAAACTATCAAATCATTCCCCACCCGATACACTCATAAAGATAGAAAACATTAGTACTTGGTGTCTCTCACTTTGTGTTTATTTAGTGTTCAACATTGAGATATAGGTCTAAAAATGTATGTTTATTACTTTGCATTGCTTTTAAATTTAATCAGTAAAAGTCTACTGACAAATACCTTTCCAATTGTTCTGGCATGCCTTCATCGAATCCCGAGTTATGTTCATAATCTTCAGAGTCACTGGAGTTGTAAACCAGAAATATCTCATGGTGTTGTAACATTTGTGTAAGACGGAAACAGGAATGAAAAGGGCAGATAGAAGCAGCCGAAGACAGCATTGGATCTTCATATTTAATCGCCTTGATTAATACATTTCTTTATTTTCCCAGGTTTTAGATATCAATACATGCGACTGCCAGATTTTTCCACTTCCATTATTGTCCTTCTTCAATTATTGTGTGTTCATTTGGTATCCATGTAATATCATAAAAGATGAAAGGTTTTAGGGTAATACATATGTATTTAGTGTTCTAAGAGAGGGAGGTGTGGGAGGGGTAATATGCCACAGCATCCTCAAAATTACTAGAAACCATTATAGCAAGTTGTACAATTTGGGAGATCTGTATTTAGGCTATATAGTACTGTGCACACCCTTAAAGGTATGCTTTATTTGCCCTAGTCATGCCAGAATTTCAAATATGGTTACCTCTATCTAGGAGGAAATGTACCTCATTGGGAAATTTAGTCATCTTGTTTCTACATTTATGTCTGAAAATAATTTGGAGGCTAAATACTTCCAGGAAAGTACTTTTTGGAAACCTTGTATTGATCTGGTTTAGCGTGCTAACATTGGGGGCCAACACAAACTAGCTTTAACCAAACAGCATCCTCTTTTCAACAGCGGACTCAAGTCACAGCAAATTTGTTTCTAATCCATGGTAAATACAAGACTTGAGTTTTCATCTAGCTGCAAATAGTGCTGTTCTATAGAAACAGATATGTAGCATATAAACACTTTGAAAATGGTCATTAAATTTCTGCCACTACACATCCACTTCAACGGAATACTCATTCAAAACTGTACACACTAGTCCTCCCCTGGTTAACATATCTAAAAACGTTTTCAAATGGTCAGTGTATCACGTCAACTTGGCATTCACTGTCAGGCTCATAGAAGCCTGTCCAACTGAAGACCGATACAATAGTAGGCCTAGAGTCGAACGAAGGGATGGGGGTTAGGTTGGGGGAGGGGGGAATTAATTACGTGAGAATGGAATCCTTTATAGCTATCGTCATTAGTAAATCAAGTATGGTCCAAATAACAAACGCATAACTCAGCCTACGTAGTGTAGCGACTCAGGATTTTGTATAGCGCCACCAAAATCGTTCGTGAGTGAAAGTAAAAGCATCACAAAGTCACGTAAAAGCAATCATTAAGTTTCTCCATAAATTCCACGTCCATTTAGCTTGTTTCCAGTGTTGCCGAACACTTGTTAACCGCTAATCAGGAAATAAAGGTCAAAGACGAACAGAAAACTATCTACAGAAGTTCTTTCTTGTGGTTGGCGCGTTTTCGACCGCGACCCGTGTAGTCACTAAGAGGCTAAACGTAGGGTACCCTTTCTTTCTCACCAATATCGGCGAATAGGCAACTCCCTAGCTATTAGACTGTAAATGACCCAGTAATCGTGTTTTGCTACTTAGCGATGGTTCACGATTTGCGCATTGTCTCGGTCTTGTGCCACAGTACATGATTAGAATAAAAGAGATCATACACACGACAGGGGCAAGCATTTTCCCCAAACTTTCGTTGGTAGGTCGTGCGACATGCACAGACCCGTTGTATCTGCAGCTAATGATACATCTGCATCTCCAGATGTCCATTTTCTTCGATAGTAGCTATTACTGTGAAGCAGGAGCTGGCCACCCGCGAATTCAAGGCGGGACAAGGTTTGGGAAATTCTACACGATAGTTGGGGATTTAAAGCGGGTATACATATCCGTATCGGTATGTATTCATACAAGGTATTCATTCCCGTTGCCAGGAGTGGATATGATATTGAACGTAGGGTGTGGGGGTGGGCTGATTTCCTGTTGTAGTGTTCAAACAGTGATATATTTCACGTGTAACTTATGTGTCACATGTATAACAAACATACCAACCGACACAATCTATCATTCCTCTCTCTCACCTCCTCTCACTGGTGTATTTCCTGGCAAGATAACAGTTAGGCATAGTAAGGGTCAGTGGTCATCACTATTTAGTTGTTTGTCTCTGTGTGCACTTACATTCTGGTAGCAGTAGAGAGATGAAGCCTAATAGATGAGAGAATAACTATCTTGTGTTGTGTCTTATTTTCCATTTTATTTTTTCATGTTGTAAGGCTTTCATTATGTGGGGCTATGCTTATAACCGGTATTTAGAGTGTATATTCTAGTTCTGTATATTCCGGTATCCCAGTGTTCTTCATTTTCCTACCCTTGTTTTTCTTTTGTCTGTATTTTGACATAATATTTTCCTCTCCCCTTAGCCATAGCTCGACATATTCTTCACTTTCTTCCACAATCCCTTCATCTATCTATCTCTCACTCACTAGTTCTAGTTTCTTTCTACCTCTTTCCTACTCATCTTTACCATACATTTTTATCTCAATACATTACATGTATAGAGATATTGTAACACTAAGTGGGACTCTCGCTTCTCTTAAAATATTTCAGCGTCTTCATACAAAGTTCTTTTTCTCTGGAATTTCCAGAGCAAGCATATATCATATAGGCCAACAAAAGTTACTTTTTTTTATTCGAGAATTTTATCTCATTCTATGACTTTTTCACCGATTTATGTCCAAATCGGGCTGAAACACAGTTGCTTGCAGGCCTTTTTTGCACACCCTCCTAAACTTGTTTGTAGGGAACTTTTGCCCGAGTTTCCCTGCAGTCAGCAATCATTAAACACTTGGCAAAAGCGGTGAAATGCATTGTGGGAGCTTAGCCCATCACTATATTTTAGTACACTGCAGCTTGGATATCGTCTGAAAATCCGTTTTAATACATATTCATAAAGCAACAATCGAAAATCCAGCAAAACTTTGAAGAAAAGAAGTTGAATATTCATTAAATATCTGTTATGCGACGATGTCGGACTGAGAATGTGGATGAAATTCGGAAATTTCTTTGCCTCGTCTTGAAAAATAAAAACGAAACGTAAGTAAAAACCTTTCATCTTTCGAATTGCACATTTTCCGTTTCCAAGAAGGGACCACCGCCATCGTCCGGTCGATGGTATAAAACAAGTTAAACAATGATTTGAGGCTAAATTCGGAGTTGTTCCAGCATTCTGGGTTGAATTAAAGTTACATTTTTAAGATATAGATATAGAGTTTCGATGTGATGCTCTTGCAAAATATGCAAAGCCTGTACGTTTTTTGTACGATGATGCACAGTGTTCGTTATAGGGTCTTCACTGCTGAATGTTACAGGACAGGGTGAGTTTGGATGTTGTGTATTGGGGGGGGGGGGATCCTTCACCATCATCAGACTCAACATTACTATTTGGATTGAAAGAAAAGTCTTCACTGTCATCAGATTCAACATCACTATTTGGAGAATAGGAAGAATCTTCGTCACTATCAGAGCTGCTGCTATGTGGCTGCACTTGCTCATCAACATCCTCCGGACCTTCTCTTATAGTATCACTATATCCCTCAAGCAGGACAGTTATTTATGCTTATCTTCTTGATATCTGACTTTATCTGTGCCTTTAAATATTGCAAGAAGCATTAAATACCCTTGCCTGTATAAGGTAAATCGTCTTCATCACTATGAGGTGTTTCATCCTCATTTACATCCCATACAGAACTTCTAGCTCTCTCAAGCTCATGTACTTCATATTCATCATCATGTACTTGACAGCTATTCCCTTCACCTGATTCCTTTGTGATATTGAGGACCATCTGACCTACCTGTCAGTCTTCAGGATTAGCCCTTTTATCATTAGGAGTTGTTTCATCTTGTGAGCTGGAGCAATCCATTTTATCTGGCGTAATGTCCTTGAGAACATCTTGGTACTTTTCATGGATCACCAACTCTCTTTCTTCAATCTCTAAGCTGCTAGCAAATGTTCCTTCCTTCTTTTCAGCACCACTTTCCCTCTCTAGCTCATCACGTTCATGTTCAGCCTCGTGTACTTCGCAACTGGTCCCTTCATTTGATGCCTTGGCGTATAAACACGATATCACAAGAACCAAAGATGCTTGAACTGGAAATTTAGTATTTATAGTTATCAATTGGTAAGTAGATGATACCTAGCTATTGTTTTTCATGAAGGTGAAGATCTTTCAAGGTATAAACACAGGTCAAGGTCTGAAAACCACGTTAACATGATATCTCAGGAAGTGAAAGTTGCCTAAACTTCAAACTTGGTTTGTAGGTATAGCCCATGGCGAGTAAATGATCCATATTCTTATTCATGGAGGTGAACGGTCATCCATTGGGAGGGTCATGTACGTTAGCAATTGCTTGCCTACTGATTAATTAAAAGTAGATCTATCTAAGTATCTATTCACATGTTTTTACTTCATTTTACAAAAGGTTAAATGGGTGAGGCTTATTCATCTACCTATATTTGTTAGAATATTGTTCGTCTTAACGTTTGCCCTATCATTATTTATTACATTTATTTACATTTATTTATTTTTTTTTTTTTTGGGTGGGAGAAGGCTTATGTGGAAGATAACTATACAAAAAAATTCCTGAAGGAAATTTCTTTGTAAATGTTAATTGTGAGTATTGGGAGCTATAAAAAATTTACAGGCAAAGTCTACCTCCTAGCCCTCCCCCACCTCTCCAGAACTGTGCATGAGCTGCTAAGCCCCTAGCCTAAGTTAAGTATCATGAACAGTTGATGTATGCACTGCCATACTAACCTGATCTTAGCATGAATGTGTTGAGTGTGGGTGCTTTGAATTATGCCAAACTGTAACCTACTTACAGTATTAACTGATAAGATTTGTCACCTGTCAATATATATAACCAAAAGTGCAATCAAGGCAAAGGTTATTCCCAAATAAACGTATCCGGCCTAAACACCATTACCTTCTGCATTACCCAAGGCTAATAACGCAGTTTGGGCCCTTGAATGAAAGTATGGACACTCCGTTATGAAAGCAAGCACAAATACTTTACTCGTGTTTCATCATCTGCAACGAATTTAAAAAACCGACTAAAATCCTAAGTACAAGACATCAGTTCTTGCAAGCTGCTTATAGTGCTGGTCAGATATTTCCCCCTGAAGTTGTGGCTGAGAAAACTCTGAAATTCAGTGTTGAACTTTATAGTGAGGCATTATCACAAGCCTTGAAATCTTGCAAAGATCTTCAAACATCTACAAATGTGGATATATGCTATGAAGTAAATTTATATGGAACGGACTATGTCAAATGCCAATTATTAGCGACAAGTTGTTGTGGTAAATCACTGGAAGTTGGAGAATTGATATGTATCTTGCTGAAAAATTTGCACCATTTTAATGTGGAAAAAAACATCTGTGTACTTTGTTCTAAAACCCAATGGATGTTTGTATGATGCCGCACTTGGTCGTTACAAACTTGATACCAAAATTGTTGATGAAGCCCTTGGAGCATGTAAATATAACCTTGTTTTTGGCTAAAAAGTAACTGATTACTACCCTTTGCAAACTTACAGCTTTAATGGTTCCCCCTATATTGTTCTGAAACATGCCATAATGTGCCTTAGTACTGAATGAAAAGCACTAAATTTGAGAAATGTATCACTGATGCATAAATGTAAATAGCAATGCTGATGAACTTAACGGTCTATCGTAATAGGCATTTATAAGATAAGTTTTCAATTCTGTAGATGCTCTGAACAATAATGGAGGAGAAAACAGCTTTGAAAATATGGAGCCTGGATGGGACTCTGAAACTTGTTGCTGCTAAAACATTCACTGAACTTATGGAGAAAGGTGAATTAAACATGTTTTTTTTTCTTCAGAAAATAAAGTTGGTTCTATAGCACTGTGTGTGTTTGTAGGTACCAGTAGTTATAAGAGAATCTATCATTTTGGCCCAGGATTATGAAGGTTTGTTGCACAACCAAGCAGCACTTATTTCTGTTATATTTATTTATTTATTTATTATTATTATTTTTTCATTCATTCATACATAAATTTGGACCTGGATCAAGTGCAATTTCAAACTTTTTTTTTATTATTAAAACTCGTACAAATTCAATGTTGAAGCTTAATTTCATTCATGAAATACAATATTCGTATTTTTTCAAGATGTATTTGTACTGTTCAACTTAAATTCCCTTACATTTACTTCAGTAAACCAAAAGCTAAACTGTCCTGAAGGGAGACTGTGCTTGCCAGACGGTACGGAGATAGATGATGATGAAGGATTCACTGCTGCTAGGGACTTGTCCAGTGTGCCAGTGTTGACATTTGTTCCAGTACGAAAGGATTTTACAACAAGTAAGTTGATTCGTTGAAGTACTCATACATCTGCTTCTTCTGAATAAACAAACATTACCCTTCTTTTAATAATTATAGAGATAGAACTTGCCCCTGCCCTGCGCAATAAGAATAAAACTGGTGGACATTCTAGAGAGGCTATCAAATGTTGACATAATTATCAGAATCGCAGATCATTTTGCTAGCAGTATTTGCTAATAGCTTTCAACAGTCAAGGCAAATTTGTTGAGAAACACAAGGTAACATTCACATTTGGAGTGGGCATTGCTTAAATATTATCTTACCATTCATTGTTCATACAAATATGCTTTATTTTGTACCGTTTCCCCCAAAAAAATATCAGGAAAATTCAAATAATTCCAATTTTTCTTTTATCATGAAACACACATTTATTTTTCACTTCAAATCTTCTACAGTACACATTTGGAATCGTGCATTGAAGCAACCAAACTTTGAAAATAGCAGACCCTCTGCCAAGAAATTTATACTGTCTGTGATTGTTGTGTCTGCCTTTTCCTTTATACGTTTCACTTCCTGAGTAAACTGGCCTCCTTCAGCAATTTTCACTAGCCTATCATAAAGTATACAGAAAATGTTTATTAGTAAATAACATGGTATTGTTTTTGCTCTTGATTGAAATATTCAGAAATCTCAAGTCTAGCCGAGTCACCATCTGTTTCAATGTCATTGCCACCATCGTTTGATTTGACATATGTATCAGAGCTTGGGTCATTCTTCAGTGATTTGTCGGCCAGTGACACAATTATACTACCTGATTCATCTCCTTTGTACAACAATGTATCTGGTAAGTGTAACTATTGAATTTGTGTATACAGTCATAGTATGAAGGGACTAACATAAAAACAAAGGCATAATTTTATGCCTCATCGTTCCACCTTTGGTAACCTTTAGCTCCCTTGCTCTTTCGTCATATCTCCCTGTCATTTGGGCTATGTCATATTGCCTGTAAAAGGGTTCCCTTTGATAAGGTTTTATATGTAAATGATTACCTCACCATAAAGCTTATCGTTATCTTGATAATATTTTGGTAGATTTTCAGGAACGATGAGATGCTAAAACGAGCCAATACAAACTTTGAAATGTGATACTTTGGTTAGTTGGAGTGTAGTAGCACTTTAACTGGCTTAACAAGTCCAAATAATCTCCTTTCAATGCAGCAAGATTGTGTTACCCACGCTTTCAAGTGACTCCTATTTTCTCCTACTTTTTTAACCTTCCCCGTGTTCATAATCTTAAAATTTTTGTTCATCAGACTTTTTTACATGACGTCACTCAAAATTTAATTTATCAGTGAATAAATGAATACAATGAATATAATTGCATTATTTTACTTTACTTAATGAAGTTCATAAAATTAAGAAAGTTAATTAGTTCTTACATTTCCCTGCAGGCCTGGTGAAACATTATGTTGTTTGTTGATTTGCTGCTGAAGGCAAGGTTTTTCTGCGCTGATGATAGCATATGTGTATGTGTGTGACACCTTGGCTTGTGAACCTGATATCTCAAGAAGTCAGAGTTACTTGAACTTCACATTTGTTATTTAGATGTATTGTTTTTCGTGGAGGTTAAAAGTCATATCAGGTATATACTTAACAGTCTAGGCGAAAGTTCATGGAAACTCAACCTTTTATGTAGAGGTACATCAATCAATGCTGCAATGGCCTTGTATTTCTGATCAGCTGAGTTGGGAATCTTGTATCCAGAGTTGCTCCTTATAGTGGCAAATAATCAGTACGTCAATTAACTTTCTGGTTGAATTACAGATAAGGACGAAAGCCCAAGATGTGAAACAACACCAGGACAGACGACTCATGATATCGCTTTACCTACTTTCTCACATATGTTAAGGAACAGTCTAAGAATGAAAGAACCACCTTTGCCCAGCGAAAAAATAGGGGCAGCGAAAGCAATTGCAGACCAAATGATCGCAAAACACCTCTCTGGAAGAAGGGTAATCAGAGATTTTGCATTACGTGTAGTAGCGTTGTCACTAGATTCACTTTATACAGAACTGGGTAATGGAGTTGATTCATTTGCTTGTCTCATCGAAAATGCATATTACAACCACCCTAGCATGAGACTGCACTCAAAAAGTAATATCCGCAGTGATCTGTATGCAGCAGGTACTAGTGGACGTAAGAGAAAGGGTGCAGACTTAAAAGAATCATATGGCTGCACAAATTGGCAACCAAGCAATCTCCCTCGTGGTGAAACCAAGGAAAATCAAGAAGAAAAGCGTACAATTTTGAAAACTTAATTTTCCAAACTAAGCCAAAATGCTAACAAGGTTGGTAACCTGATGAATGCAACATATGTAACTCAGCGGTTTGATATCAACAAAAAACCAACGAAACCATTGTGTGAGCTGAGAGAAGATTGGCCTGATCTGTTTCTGACACCCTTCTATGACAACCATTTCTACGAGCTTACAAGCACCTGTTATAAAACATTTCAGACCAACTTGACAAAGAAATTTGTTAGTGATACAAAACAGGGCAAGTTCTCCAAAAAGTGGCAAGAGAAGGTTAAAGAGGCAAAAGAGTCTGAAGAAAACGAGCAGTGTGTCACCCTCGCAGCAGTGTTTATGCTTTGTGAATATTTCTGAGAAGACAAAGATGTGATGTTCAAAGAAGTAGAGGTTTGTGTACCCATTTTGAATAGTTAGTCCTGGCTTAATTGGTGTGAAATGCTAACAATTTGCACCTTATGCATTGTGTGAAGTGGGGAATTTCATTGCAGAGGCATTTTGTAATTTAAGAGCAAGCCTTATGTGAGTTGAAAGTGTGATGATTGGTAGATTGCAAACACAATTCTGCATCAACATCATTTTTGAGTGCAGGAGCTCAGAACTTATCATCGGATGTAATCTCTGTTTTACACTGTTTCAGGAAGATGCTGACTTTTCTACTTTCAAAAATGATCTACCGTCACCATGTGTGGTATATGCTGGTGAGTATGATGACTTACAAGATCTACTGCATATCCTCTCAGTCATATCCATTTGCACATACAATGCAATCAAATTTTTCTTTCTGTGAAATCCATTTTATCTCTATCCTAAGACAATGATTGGTCTCACATATCAATGCACTAGATCATGAGGTTTTGACTTTTTTATGGTGAAGTGCGTCACGGTGACCACTAGGATTCATCCAGAGTGCAAGATTTTCACTTGCATGCTACTCTTGCATAATGTCTGAAAGAAATTGCTTTTAAAAATTATAATCCATGGATCCTTATACTGTAACAGGGGCGTAACCAGGATTTTCCACTAGGGGGGGGGGGGCGTCAGGCATGAATGATCGCCGTCCTGGGGGATGGGTCTAAGGGGAGGGGTGGAAAATTTTTGCTTTCGAAGAAGGGCTGAAATGCAAAATGGTGCCATATGTGATCCATTTTTCCACCTTAATAATAAGCAACGTTTCCAGTAAAAATGGACACAAAATGCACAATTTAGTATGGCTGGCATGTCACTTAGTGTTTGTTAAACTTGTGACCGACTGGGAAATCTGGTGATTGCCAAGTTTCACCATCAAAGCCTTTAAGAAATTTATGAATTTTACTTTAGTTTCTCAATGATTTACAACATCAAGTTTCGCAACAATAGCAATATGGTCTGACTGTACAGTGGTTGCATTACTGGTAAATTTGACTGAAATTGATGCAGAGATAATTACTTCTCTTCCATTGGGTTAAGAAATGTCATCCTTCGTGGATGCTTGCGACTGTAGATGTTGACAATTTCATCATAGTCCAAGGCAATGTCCTTATGGAAATACAACAGGATCAAGGCATTGAGGCGGTCTTCTAACATGGTACTGCGAAGCTTCGTCTTGACAATCTTGAAGGCGGAATGAACTCGCTCAACCTCGGCACTCGTAACTGGCAGGAAAAGCAAAACCTGGAGTACAGCACAGACATTTGGAAACTGCTTGCTGTTCATCTGCCGTAGTGTGTCGCTGACTGTTTTTGGTCTTTCAGGGTCATCCACTTCCCGCCAGAACCGTTTCCAGAGCTGAACCTTCTGGGAGACAGAAGCAGGAGATGGCATGTCCGGGCCGTAATACTGCACGATGGCATCGACCTTGTCATCAGAGCAGAGGTCAAGGTTCGCTGGAAGAAGGCACAACGCCCGAACAGCTTTATGGGACAGGCTGGTGAAACGATTTGACAGCTCAGTAACCAGGCCATCCAAATATGGAATGAAAACAGCCCTCTTCCAATAGATTTTGCTGCTGCCATCTGCTGGAACATTTGTCCTAGCAGTCTGTCTGCGACAGGTCCTGGGAACGGTAATTTCTATGCCAGCAGCCTCAGCCATAGTAGACATGGAGGTGAATAGCCTATCAAATTCGGCATCAACATCATCCCGGACAGCCTTGATCTCGTCGGTGACCATTGTGATCTGCTCGTAGGCCCTGATGACATCCATACTAGTACATTGCAGCATCACACTAAGGGATTTGGTGTACCCAAAGATGTATGAAGCACACACACATGCGACAACAAACGATGATGAGGTAAGGGCGGCTATCAGACCATTGGCTTCGGTGATTGCCTTACTGCTCCACGTCTAATACTATAATACTATAATAACGTCTTATCGTGTAAGCAAAGTATGATTAGTAATTTGCAAATCGAGATCAAGAAAAATTGTACACAACAAATTTGAGGCATAAAAGGTCAGCAGAAATAAATTTCGTGAATGAACAAGTCAAATTTTTGGCCTCGATAGAGTAACCTCACGTGTTATGCACGGAGCTATTATGGGCTTCCCTCAGGTAGCCCAGAGGCCTTCTACACGCCCTGTGCTACGCGATAATACAAACACAATTACCATCTATGTTTCTAACACTATTATGCTGCCGAACTTCGCCAGAACCTTTTTTTGGCAAACCAAAAATAAAGCATACGGGAGGGGGGTTGAGCGATCACCGACATCTCACATAAAGGTCGTCATAAATTTTTTTATTTATTTTTGCTAAACTTTTTTTTTTTGGTGACGGCCAATAGGGGGGCGCGCGCATGTTGTGCCCCCCCCCCTGGATACGCCCTGCTGTAAGATATTAATAACAAATGCTTTTGTTTTTATGTAACAGGTGGCAATCCAATTCTTAGAAACAGAATGGCAATAACAGTCGATTGGGATCCTCTGCTGTATCCTTCATCCATTGAAGATGTTGTTCATGAGCTATTATGTGTTCAACATATGCTATCCCACAGAGGTTGAAGCAACCATGGAATACATACAAAGGTACAGCTGAAACCTAGTTTCTTGACAGATTAACAAAGGAGGTGCATTCAAACTACAGTTCCTCCATCTTGTTGAGATCATGCAAAAACAACTGCAAAGTCATCTTCAGTGTGTTCAGTAATAGCTTTATGTCGGTGTCAATGGCAACAAATGTTGTGCAACATTAAATGTTCTCATTGTAAACAAAGATAGATTGGACTCATGAAACATTTTTGAAATTATTACGTACAGAATACTGTTCGAGATTGATCCAGGGAAAGGGTCTAGGGCAAAGAAATCTTACAGATGGTGTATAAATCCGAAAGTAACTTCTCTTCGTGAGCGGATGAAAGAATGTAGAGAATGAGATATACAGTGAATGTGGTCGTACTCTACATTCTTTGCTACTGGATTGACAAAGGATTGTGTTATGGGGACGTAAAAAGTTCACATTTGTTGGCCAAAAGTATTAAGCTACTTGAGTTAACTGCATTAAATTTTTTTTTTTCAATGCCGTATTCTTTTTTGGTTTGTTTAATGATACCTCCATTTAAAAACTGCTGACTCTCTGAACTATTCATGTTACAATGTAACTTAAAGTTCATTTTGAAAATACTTAATAAACAATAAGGTAATCTGCTTGCTTCAGAAGTCTTTTAACGAAACATTGTATTTTCTTAAATACAAACTATCATTCTGTTCAGAACAACCTCATAGTAACTTTTCCAGTAGAAGTTGGATGTAATTATATAAAGACATCCCAAATTTTAGCAAGTACATTTTTGGATTGTTCTATATATTGGAAAGGGTTAATTTTACCCAAAAAATATCCCAGTGTGCCTGAGAATTTCAATGGAAGTTTCATCACTTTGGCATTGACCATCAATCTAACTATTTTCTTTTTATTGAATTCGGAGTTGTTCTGATAGCAGTAAAGCTTATTTCGAAGAGTAGCAATTGTATTCATTCGAAACAAAGTATTTTTACTACAAGAAATCCTTTTAAGTACTCTAACCATATAACTAGTATTTGAGTTTCATACTGTTTATAGCTTTTTGTTTGAGGTTCAGTTTCAATGCAACTTAAGTGCTTTCCAGGTTCATGTTGTTGTTTTGTTTCCTATTTCTTTAGTATGTCATAGAGTAGTAGTTTTTAGGCGTTGCTCTTTCATTCTAGACACTATCTCTTTGTAAGAGTGCTAATTACAATGGACAGCAGTATCCTTGGTAGGTTCATAAGGTAAATTGACCCCCTGCTATTCAGCATTTATCAATCTTGCTTAAATAGTATGCTACCTTTGGAAGTCTAATATCATCAGGAAAGTCCACATTAATATGCTGAGATAGTTTAGTAGTAGTATGATAATATCACTGTTTTGCAACGCACTGGTAGTCAAATTCACACTTTATCCCTGTTTTCGAATGATATCTAAACTGTTCATGTTAGTGTAATATATTGTTACATTGTTGTTTGCAGTGCTAATTCCACATTTGCTGTATATGATGTTATCCTAAAAGTGTAAAAGACCTGTCAAGATTGCATGTTGGTAATAAAGGTACGTGTGTTTGGTAAATTTGACTCTCTCAATGTGTTCCTCTTGGTATAACGTTTTATTTTTTTCATCTAAATCCCTTTCATGTACAACAAATTCCTCTCCACATAAGAGTCCCCCAGGATCACAAATTACTTTACCAACATATAGCAGCTTGTTTTGGATACATAATTTTGACTTTCAACCACAACTTTTCACCGTGTATACAAACTGTAATTTTGTAAATTAACGGATACCTTCTTTCCAAAAACGAAAACAGTTCGACGAATATACAAAAAGTATTTTGAATTTTACATCACTTTTTCTATGTGGCCACATAAAATTCTACCTGAATAAATACAAATGAATATGTTTCTACACAAACCGTACATGTGCATTTACAGTTGCTGTTGTACACTGATGAAAAAACAGATGCAAACTAATTGACAGCTTTTCTTTTGTAAATATACAGAGACATATTTTACAGTGTACAGTTTCGTTAAATCACATGTGGAGTTGCAAGTGTCTTTGTTCTTCCTAAAGGCTTCTACAATTGAAAAAAGAAGAAAGTCAAAAAGAAAAACTTTCAGTTCTTTAGATTGAAAGAATATGCAGGTAAGTTCTTCATAATAATATATAATTTGTGTATGTTTTAAAGGAATGGGAACTTCGTCCCTTTAATATAAACTCCACCCATATATCCCAGCAAATTCCAGGTTCCTTTACTGACTTTAAAACCAAATCCTTTGCTCGTGCCGTATTCTTCTTTTGTTTTCACGGTTAGTAAGGCAAGTTGAATCTATGTATGCCAATTACGTTGCCATCTGAGAATTGGAATTGAGTCTCTGCCGGAGATATCTTGGTATACAATTATCAACTAATAGCCTTATCTAACATGCCTATCATAATAAGGATCCGACCACAGGCAGGATATTTTTTTAGCGTATATGTAATCTTGGTCAAGACGTGTAATATTCTTTTCTCGCGTGCGTACAATACATGTCTCATCGTCCGTTTCTGCCTATCACGAATGTGCTTGTCCACTGAATTTTTCTTGGCCGTGGATCTGTCCGTTATCAATCGAAAGCGATGCCGGGGACGTTCTCGTTACAATAAAGCAAATAGATACGGGAAAATAACTTTGCCAAAAAAGTAAGGCCTATGTAATGTAAAGTAAGCAGATAATCAATAAATTGTAGGAACTTTCTAGAACTTTTCGAAGGAACAGGTCCTTCAAGGCTAGTTTCTCCCCTTGTCCTGTCCAGTTCACACGTATGGCGACATCATTTATGATTAATTCTCACAGCATCCTCCTTACTGCGCTTCGGACAAGATCTGCCCACCTACTGACGACAGGGTGAAAATGTGCAAGAAAACAGTTGTGAATCTTTGAGTTAATGTTTTGACCAGAAACGGTAATTTTAGTCTTGTCACTACTAAAACAAATGAAACCTGCACGAGACAGTGAGTGATACACGATCTACCATAAATCAATAGCTAACTCCACACCTTGTATTTGTCGAAAGTTATATCGTGAACTGTCCAACGTTGATTACCTGCCGCAAGTACTTCTATGACTTCGCAAAAACAATACAAGAAGTCATGCCGTTACTATCCAGTAACGAATACTCTACTGTGCAAGCACTACAACTTACAAGGCCTACCATTGATAAGGTATGTATTACTGTAGTAAAGGTTTTTCAATATTATAGTGGAAGGTTCGGTAAATGACTAGGCTAATGTAGCTCAATAGTGTATGTATTTTTTTCTTACATAGGACAAAGTATGGGCCATTTACCAAACGTTTCTCAACATTTACGTCAGTCCGGCACGTTCATCCAGACCTGTGAGAAGAGGGACAGATGCAAGTGGCAAGTGTACGTCATGTGGCAATTTCTCAAAATCCAAGTGGGAAACCTTAAAGGAACTGAATTAGATGGGAATTTGTAACTGTTTGGCGCTTCAGTTACCTTATTTCAGCCAAAATCATAAGGATCTTCTTCTGAGTTGCTGTTAAGAGACAACATCAGTTAAAGTCTCGTAAAAGCAACATCAGATGTTAAAAGTAGTGACTTTGAAGTGGAAGTGCAATGTGAGAAGAATAGCAGACTGGTACTGTATTTACATTGCATTCCATGGCATACAAGCACAGTAATTAAAAAAAAGAGAAATATGAAGCCTTAGTAGACAGTAACTGAAGTCATATTTTGCACGGTTGCCATGTTACCAGTCAGCAGTTCTTGATCTGCAGGTCAAAGAAATGTGCATGATAGCAGTACTTGAACCTTTACAAATGTAGACCATGTTCTATGCCTTATGTTTAAAGTTACGGTATACACATCATTAACAATCTAATATGGGGTTGGCATGGGAGATATGTTCCGAATGGACCCTGCTAGTGACTGGGTAGACCCGGTAGAGTGCCTTGCACTTAGTGGTTATACGACAGCATGAGGAAAGTTTTGCCTCTGTGATTTAGGATTTTCATATGTAGTCAATGGCGTTGGAAGGGGAGCCAATGGATGAATCGATGGAGGAAGGGTGAAACTGTTCTCAGCTTCTTCATCTGTGTCGTCAGAGAAGACACATACCGGCGATTCTGACAATGGAAAGGAAATAGATATTTTGTAAGTAGAGCAGGGAATTTGCCTTTACCATAATATCCATGTTTAGAGTTTTGTGTCTGATTTGAACATATGGGATTTTTATGTCCGATATGATTTCAGCTGATTATAGGTCCATTTAAATCTAGAGCTAGAGTTAATAAAAAAATAACTCAACTTTATTAGCTGAACTATCTGAGTTTCATACTTGTTAAGTCAGTAAGGATGACACTTCGGTTTAAGATGTTTGGGTGAGACTGTATCTTCACTGTCAGTATCTCTATGCGAAAGATCAATGATAGTGATTTTGGAATGTATCACAAACATTTGTTTTGTAGCAGGTTTGCTTGGTATATTTAAATCGAACATTGACAAACTTCTATATTTGACATTTACAACTTTCTTCGTTTTGATGGCCTCTCATCTTCATTTTCAGTAGCTAAGCCTGAAGTCTCCTCAGCCATGGTCAATAATACCATTGCCTATGCAAAGGAACCTGAAGAAATGTAACAATTGATAAAAAATCTTGATAGTCAACATCTGTGATGAACTAGTAAACTACTGTACACTATACAGTGGTATGGTCCTACCTGTAAATGAAAGGTTTTAATCTCGTACATAACCTATATGTACAGAAAGATACACTTGGTCAGTTTGAACATTTGCGTCGTGGAGATGTACTACACTATACAGTGAAATATTGTGGTCTTTGTAGCACCTTCATCCATGAAAGTAACAAAAAAACATGTTAATGAAAGAAACATTGTTATTGCAAATAATTTTTCACTTGCATTTGAATTAATTGTGTTTACAATACCTGTTGATGACAGAACCCGAATGGTATGTCTTGTCCAAGATGCTTGCGAGTCTTCCACTGACTTAACTGCCTTCTCAAACCTTGTGGAAGACATATTCGTTGGCCAGAAGCATTCTCTTTCGCCAGTTCTCCATTGGGATGGAATGACTCCTACACCGTCTTCACCAGCAAATGCAACAACCAAGAAAGTTTGAGTATCAGACATGCTGAAAGACAGTAATGATGATAATGAATAGCCATGATCAGGTACGGTACAATTTAAAAAATGGAGGAGTGGCACTACCACAAAGCTTTTCTTCCGAGGAATAAGGACATATTTTTCCACGATACTTGAGATTGGAGCATACTCTAGTTTCCCACTGAGTAATTAGATCTTGAATATGCCAAGTTTGGTGGTATCCAGTGGATATGTGAAAAGAGTTGTCTTTGTGACAAAACTTTTCATATAATATGAACTTGCTGCCATCGCTGACAAAGAAGTTTCTGGCAAGAACAATTTCCTCACCAATTTTCACACAGTTGTTCCCGGTAGATATTTGATAGTGAGTACTTCGTTCGTATTGTGAGGAAGTTACCATGGTCTCAGGAATCTGTCCACCATTGTGGGGCTGCTCAAAAACTTCTTGGCTTTTAGTAGGAAATGCTATATGGTTTTCAGAAAGACGCCGAATAACTTGTTGTAAGGGGTACTTTGAATCCTAACCATTCTTTTTATCTGTCGCAAATAACTTTCGAAAGGGAAACCGGATACATTGTCCAATGCACCATATTGTTGTACATCCTCGTTCAAATGAACAGGTCCATGTACATTGTATGTAATCATGTCATTGCCATAGAGAGTTGCTTGATGAAAGTATCAATTAACTGGTGGCCAAGCTGAGAGTAACTGCTACAGTTGAATGGACTGGAATATATAAACATAGCAACAGATAAAAGCATTCAATTTTCATAAAATGGCTTTGCAATGATTCTGTAAAGAACAACTGGACAACAATGAAATTGCCGAAGCTCTGTGGCTTTCCACCGTTCAAACTCATTCAGAGATCGGGGTTGGCGAGCAAATTCACGTTTTAGAGCACCATTAAACGATTGCAATTTTGCCCAAATTTCTCTGATAAGTGGAGGGCTGTCTTGTCTTTAGTGGACCTTTAGTGGACCTGTTTACCAGTCTGCGTGTCACCCCCAAACATACTACGTGCATGTAGTCTAGAGGGAAGTTAGATACCATGCCCAATGAAAGTTGGATAGTGGAGTTTCCCGGAGATGACGATTTTCATCTAGCATATCTCGAAATGACTGGTCAGTGCGATGTTCTGCTTCTGGGAAAGTAACTTTGTTGATGTACACGCCTCTCTGAACACATCTATCACAGCCAGAGTAGCCACTATGACCCTCGATGTTTCTGACCATGTCTCTTGCAGGGTGCATGACATATAATTGCTATCATAACCACTGTAAGCTTTTCTCCCTGAACTTTAATTTCATTTTGCTCAACATTTTGGTAGTCTGCTACAAATTCATTCAAGAATTCCAAATCAGTTGGTTTCCTTTTCCCATAGTACAAGCCAATCACAAAAGGGCACTTTCTCTCATATGCAGTGATCATACCCAACATGGGCTAAAACTGCGAGTTTGAGCTCTTGAATAGCGGTAAACCATCGATGTTTACATGCAACATTATCATTTTGTATTTACTACTTAGGGACTTTTGTCTTGAGTTCAAAATAGAGGTAATTCCATTATCAATCCCAATATGGTAATATTCACCTCCTCAGACAATTGTGTCCACTTTGGTTTGCGTGCCTAGTAAAGTTGTAAGGTCTTTTGTAAGGTCAGGGTGGTCATTTGAAGAATGACAAGGAGCTCAGAGAGTGAAGCATGAGAAATATTATACTTTGAGGCCCATTGCCGAATTTTTAGTGTGGTATTCATTTCATCCCTTCCATCAATTTCACCATCTGAGTCAGAATATAGTTGATCAACATATGAGTGAAAGGTATGGAACAAATCACTGTCAACACCATCAGCACTATCATTTTTATACAACTGTTCCAGTTGCTGCAACTGTTCCAGTTGGCTACTTTTTTTTCCTTGATATGTAAAGATTTGTCATCGTCCTTCCTGGTGTAATCTATTGGTCAAGATAAATTATTTTGCCAGCAAGATTCATCTGATATTATTTCTATGTAGTTTAACACTTCATCGTTGATTTTTCTTCTCCTGGTGCGATATGACTGTGGACCATGATCCATGATGAGCTATCAGGGAGATAAACCAAGTTTGGAACAATTACAGTAATGCAAACAGTATAGTAAAGTGTACATTAGGTGTTGAATGTTTAGTTTAGTTTAGTAGAAAAAAGGATCAGGCAGGACAATGAAGTCCCCGTCAAGGACTCCATTGGAGAGAAGTTAAATAATGGGGATTTTCAGGCCTTCATTTCTAAAAAATCCAGGAGAGTAGTAAATTGCTCTCCTGGGACCACCAATGCATTCAAATCGCTCTCCTGGACGAAATCACAATCGTCTTTCTCCTCTCCTGGGGGATTTCAGGAGAGCGTTTTGCTCTCCTCAATATATGCAGGGCCAATGCAGGCCTAGTAAGTACTATTTATCATGTGAGGCATGAAGAGAAATAGAGTATATTATTTTGAAGTCCTGCAGTTGAGCTGTCTTTATTTTCTCTCAAAACAAGCAATACAAAGTAAAAAGGGTAGAAACTATTTTCCACTTTGTGTAGTTGCTTCATTCAGCGTTTAAAGTTCAATAAGACAAACCATGTGAATATACTTTACACTTATGGAGATCATAAAAGACTAAGTAGTGGTCTTCATGTTAGCTGGTGTCGGATGTCTCGTCTTACTAACAATACTCTCAGTTGTATTGTATATCAAAGTTATAGACACAGTTTTCTTTTGTTTCCCCCTCAGAATAACAGCATTTCGTACGGATATCAGGCTGCTCAAGTTCACCAGTAGCACGAGGCCCTTCTTGATGTGTATATATTGTAAACTCATGCACACTACAGTATGTGATCTAATTTCCTCCCAAGTTAGAATGGCCCCTTATGGGGTGGCATATTAAAATGATGAGTCAGACTCGGTGTCAGAGTCTTCATTTGGAGATGCCTGGTTCATCCAAGATACATCCAACCTGTCCGGTTCAGAGGAAGCACCTAGCTTCTCCGAAACACCATGTTCCTCATCCTCAGCATCTTCTAGGTCCGAGGTGCCACTGTTGATCTCTGGGTCAGACCCCCCATGTGTCAGAACTGCTGCTACTGCTGCTGGGATCTTCTTCTGTGTCAGCTGTGACATCTAGGTTGTGCCTTATCCAGGTTGTGCCTTGGTCTCTTCTCGACTGGAACGGATAGTTCTATCCTCTGTTTACGTCGTTTCTTCTTCATGTACTGATCTAGAGCATCATCGATAATTGCCTTTCTCTCTGTCTCCAACCATATGCGAGCATTTGCTTTTATCAGCATCAGGTCCTCCATGTGTGTTTCAGCGAAAGCCTCCGATCAGACATCATGGAGATGAGCACACTGAATACTGATTCTACCATCGATTTCCTTACTCCTATCGCCATTACAACATCTATGAGTGAGCATAAGTTCGGGAATTCATACTCCTGTACTGCAGGACCTGCCCCCACAGATCGCATGTCGGAAATCCCTGATAGTAATTTCTCTGTACTACCTTCATCAGGTTCCACTCTCGCTTCATCTTTCGTAGATTTCGTATGATTCGTAGCCCACAGCTTCAAGTGTAGTAGGAAAGTAATCACTTATGGCCTCCAGAGATTCCACTTCAGATGATGAATCATCAATCCTCCAGTTGGCCGGGTTTATCCACTGCATATGCTTATACAGGTCATGGGTAAATGAAGTAAACTGGTCATCCAAGCACTGGCACAGATCAGATAGTGCATTTTGTTTGACTGTGCCAATGCCAGGCGTCATCGCAATTCCAGCTTGTCGGTGGGGTGGTGCATGAACCATCCTGTCTAGGGTGACCTGCACAAACTCTCGGTTTCCCGATCTAATCTCAGCTTCGTCATCAACGGTGTAGCCAGCATTTTTTCACAGGGTCCTCAGAGTCTTCAACCTGTAGCTCCTGGATACGTAACTTGGTCTGCTCTAGGGCTGGCATCACTTCGAAGGCATGTAGTTCTCCTTTCTCAACTTTCAGGGACAAAGCAGAGACAACATCCAGTATTTCCAAGAACAGACAGGTGGCAGACAGGAAGTGAAGAGATCGAAGTTTCTTCAAGATACCATGCAGTTTTGCATTCAACGAGCTGTGCTGCTGGTTGTCAATAGAGTTTTCGATGGCCTGTGCAAGGATTATCCAGTTATTCAACAGGATGCGGACTCCATCTCTCTGGTGACTTACGAACCGCGTACCGCGAACCTTCGGAAACTGGTAGACCTGAACCCCGAGTTACTCAAAAATGTCTCTTGAATTTACCTGATCTTGTCATCAGGTCTGTTACTTGCTCAAAAATCTTCTCTTTCATCAGAGTGTCCTTGACAGCAAGCTTTAACCAATGACAGCCACCAGTGATGTGACAATAAGTGTGGTTACTGCAACATACTCTAATCAGAATGGGTTGATAGATTTGATGTATTTTCAATGAACCTGCTTTGATGACTCTCACCATCACCATTTCTTTTTTCCTTTCCTGTCTTCCTTGCTTGGGACCCATCGCTTACAACCGAAAATGCAGCTGCGGACTGCAGCAACTTGGCAATCTTTCTGCGAATGGCATCCGCAAGTTCTTGCACAAACTCGCCTGCCCTACGACTGGTGTCTGTTTTGTGTAGCAGCTTGACACCATTCTTTTTCTGCACCTCAACAAATGTTTTGAATGTGGACAGTGGTAATCCATTCAGGGCGACATAGTATGCAGTTGTCAACATATTTCGGTATGCCTCCCGGGCACACTTGTTTATGGCATCATGAATAGCAGGCACCACAGCATATGCCTGTGGGAATAAATTAATACAATGGAAAGTGCTCCAGCTGTTTTCAGCATTTAATTATTGAAAGACCCAAAAACAAATGCCAGCATTTCAGAAAATATCGGAATAGGCTCCAAATTTACCAATGCTACAGTGTGTTAGGCTATAAGTTTCACCATCTTCTTACTGTTCAGAGCGAAAACTATAATTTGAAAATATCAGATGATACTTGTACATAGAAAATCTCGGTATAGGCTCCAAATTTACCTATACAACGGTGTGTTAGGCTATGAGTTTCACAATCTCCTCGTTACTATTGGGAGCGAAAACACTATCATTTGAAGATTTCGGATGAAGCATGTACATACAGGCTCTAAATTGCCTGTTTATATGACAATGTGCAATATTGAAAACTATAAATTTCGCTGTAGTAGCCTGTCAGAACAGGCGACTGGAGGGGAAGACCTATACTGTTTTACATATCAGAAGACACTGTAAAACACGTATGTGACAGGTAGGTACTGTTTAATCCATCCAATAATAATTTGTGTATCAGTCACTCAGATAACCATGAGTCTCTCCGTGATTGGAAAGGAAGACATAAAATAAAGGCTGATTGAAGGTTCAACTTTATTTACTCCTACATATTGTTTGCCTACCTTTCATGAGAGATGCCTCGTTGCCGTGTGCTTGCTGATGAACAACGAGCCTGTGGCGAAAGCTTTGATGTCATCCTTTGCCTGGCCTCGAATCCTAGCATCACTTGTGATTTTGTCGATGTGGGTGCGACAAGCAGTGCACCAAATTTTGGTTACCATATCACGCCCATTCAAGTCGTCTGTCTCGTAACCAAAAGTTGGCAAATTCCACCGCAAGAACGTTGATAATTGCACTGGATGCGCCATGATTACAAATTATTGAAGCTGACCTCCCGAACTTCCGAAGAAATCACAACAGATTAGCCGAAGTCATGCAGTACGACATGTTTTTTCCCTTTAGTGGGGCCTGCACCAATCGGCACTGCTGAAAGTTACAACAGTGTACGTAGTTCGTCCACACTGACGAAATCACACGTGTTCAGAACGCAACCTCCCGCTGGTACATATCTGTCGTGGCTTACACTGTATTGCAGCCATACCGGCGTCTGACTGATGCGTACGTGACTCATATAAACGTACGAAAGGGACAAGAAACTGTACAGCTCCAGGTGGTTCAGATCGGAATAACCGAGGATACTGTGAATGTTGAAGCGAGTGACCGCACGCAGAGCTCGTGGTTTGTTTTATCATGTGAGGTGCGCAGTTTAGTTGCTCTCCTTAGGGAATTCAGGAGAGTATTGCGCGTTAGTAAGATTTTAGGAGCGCTCCGAATTGCTCTCGCGGATCGAATTTAAGGAGCGCGATTGCGCTGTCGCTCCTTATAAATGAAGACCTGGATTTTTAACTTTACAACCTTTGCCAGCAATATTGTTTCTATGAATGTTAACTAAGGTGTGTGCAGGAGGAAACCTTTGACATTAAGGAAAGTCCCATTCTACAGTGAGAGTGACTGAAAGCGGCTAAAAATTACAAATCCTTAAACGGGAAAGTCCTACTTGTACAAGGAGAAAATGGTGTATGCCTTTTAGGCAATTGTCCCAATTCTTTACCCCAAAAATTTACTTGGCTCAGCTGGCTGCCTAGATTTTGTCCATATACTTACCTGCATGTTTGCTGAATTACTTAAAGATAGAACATTACAACAGTTTTAGCATATTCACTTCTGTTCAACTGGTTACAGTCAGTTCACGTACTGAGCCCAATAAGTAAAGAAAGGTGACCATATTTTGGACTATATAGCATAACTCGTTTCAACATAGATTACGAATCCAATGGTTCGTTTGACGGAAATGTAGCCGAAATATCGAAGCGTGCTCTCGTCAGTTTTATTTCTTTTCAAAGCAGATCGCATTTGCACGTACCTTGCGTGCATCTCCCACATTGGCGTACTTGTACTTTTGTAGTACTGCTACTCCAGTGTTAAAGGTTATTTTTTACTGCAGTACGGCAGTGAATTTTGTATAATCTGTGATAAATTCCAACATGCGAGTACGCATATCGGTTAGACATAGACTAGGCGTACTGTAAGGATACAGTCTACAGGCGTTGTGTGTCGCATGTAATAACTTTCCTGCTGAAATCAGCGAGTCAAGGTGCAATATTCTAGGTCACGTTGGGCATATATAGGCTAGGCTTTCGTACTCGATAAGATTCATGTTTACATTTATGTTAGACAGTTAGTAGGCCTAACGTATCTAAGCTAGTGCCTTAGGCCTTATATCAATAGGTTATTAATAGGGCGTATGTTAAGTGGTATACAGCTAGTCACGACGAGTATGTAAAATTAATCAAGATATATTATACTTCAATATTTGGTCGAATGACTTGGGCTCCTGCAGAGGGTGGATATCATGTTAGGCTATATATGTTGCAAACTGGAGTGTCAATAAAAATATCATGGACTAATTTAATACTTCAAGATTGAGTATGAACGATGCCAATTTGTAGGCCTAGCAACTAAAACAGTAGACTTCCATAGGCCTAACATCATTTCATTTCAAATGAAAGGGTCATAAACATCAGTATTTCGTTGTAGGCCAATGCCTAGGCTTTGAGAATATGATAAAAATATCAGCTGTTCTTACTTAATAGTGCTACTGCTAGGCATATTTTTATTGTAATTATGTAAAATAATATGTTGATTTACCTTGAATCTTGAGGAAAACAATTAAGAATGCGCCAAATTTTACTGTACAAATTCTCGGTTGATGCATACACACGTTCTCTCTGACCCTGACCTATAAATATCAAAAAAATACCGATTTTAATAGACATATAGCAGTTGAAATCGATGATATGTCAAATTAAATCTGTATATGTCATTTTAAATCCACATATAGCTATTTAATTCGACTTATACCAGTTTTAGTCGACATATATCGATTTAAATCGACGTGATGTATCTTCACATCGGGATTTGGAATATGTTAATGAGGTAAATCGACTATATGTCGATTTAAATAGGTATATGTCAATTTGAGTTGCTAGAAACTGGTTTAAGTCCAAGGAAATTGACTTGTACCGATTTAATTCGAAATATAATCTATTTAAACTGGTAGACAAATTCACATATACCGATTGATTTTACATATCATCGATTTAAATCGGTATATGTCGATATAAACTGGTAGAAGTCCATTAAACTGGTATATGTCGATTTAAAATGACATATACCGATTTCATTGACATATCATCGATTTAAACTGGTATATGTCGATTTAAATTGACATATACCGGTTTAAATTGACATATCATCGATTTAAACTGGTATATGTCGATTTAAATCGATGATATGTCGAATTAAGCTGGTTTATGTCGATTTAAATCGGTAGAAGTCAATTTAAACTGCTGGAAACAGGTATAAGTCGAAGGAAATTGGTATATGTCGATTTAAATCGGTATAAGTCGATTCCCCACGATTTGAGACTGATGGCCCGCCATAGGCTTGAAGTATACGTGATCGGCTGCAAACACGTTTAGGAAGCCGTGTGGGACAAACACCGCATAATATATCCGCGTATTCATTTGAATATATACGAGTATAAATTCGAAGAAAAACGTGTATATATTTAAGGTCTAAATATATCCGACTTTTAATTCGAATATAAACACGAATTAATTCGAATACAGATGAGGATTCATTCCTCAAACTTTTCACTCAAAATGTATTAACAAATGTCAGAATCTTGATCTATTATCTCCAAATGTTGACTGTTAAATTCAAAATCGTGACATAAAAGGTACAAAAAATGGTGAAGATTTTGATCTGAAACGTTTAACCTTAAAAAGGAATATTTTATTATTTGTAATATTTGAATATACTTAAGCCTAAAAAAAAGGATTTTCCTTTTAATCTAAAAATTTTCAGATACAAAGTAACTAATTATGATAACAAAATCAACATTTTCAGATTTTACTACTTTTTCTCCTTCCTATGTTCCTATTAAGCCTCCCTGTGTAGTAGACGAACTTTCAGGGGTAAGATTGAGAAGGGTCGCTTAGCTTCCTTCATCCTGAAAGGAAGGCTTTCATGATATTTCATACTTTTGACTACTTTATTTGATTTTTCGGGTTACTCAAAGTGGGGGTGGGGGGGGGGGTGGGGGTTGTGGAGTGATTGCTCTCCTGGCTACGTCTCTGCAGGTATTAATTCCAATTCTGATCTCAGAACTGTTTCTAGTCTAACAACAGTCAAATCGAATCTGAACCCTACCTTTTTAGACAGCATTACTGCAATATATAAACTGTGTATTGAACTCTATTCATGTGCAGTACTCCAATACACTGAAACGTGCATGCTTTTTATTCTTCATACTCATCTATATTGTATTTTATTCTGCCGTTTTACTACATATTATGTGTCATATATATTTTTGGACTGTTACATAGCGTTTATTAGCACTTTTGTGGATTTTACGCTTTATAAAATATATGATTATTTTTAAATAAATTATTTTTGTATACGCATATTAAGTCATGCTGTTGTCTACATTTAGTACGTCAATAGAAACTAACTTTGTAATCTGTCATTTATTGAACTGGCGAGGATATTGTGGGTGACAGCTATAAGACATGCCACGTATGATTTAATACGCGTATGTATTCGAATTAATACGAGATACCAATCGTATTAATACGAGGATATATTATGTGGTGTTTGTCCTATATGGCTTGCCATAAACGCGGCGCCGATGCAACTTTACTGGATCGAAATGGCCGGTGTTATAGTCATATATGAAACATTTGTAGTGTTTTGAGATTGCAAAGGATCACTGCAGGTGTGACTATATGATATAAAGAAGTGACACGTAATCCATAAGTCTAAGCGAAAACCGTTAATTGAAATATGTTATAGAACGATAGTCCGACGGCAAATTTAATTTGCTTCTCAATTACCGAGAAATCTTGCAATTTACATTATGAACAGGCCTCTCTCAAAACGGCTTATATACGTACAGTAAGCGATATCGGCATGACGCCTCCGGCCCTGCGGCGGTATGCCGCTTACTTGCCGCCGGTGACGTCTCGGCCCTCATCCGCCGTCGGCAAACCGCTCCTTTACCGAGGGCGGCTTGCCGCCTGTTCACCGCCTCCGGGCCGAAGGCGGCAGGCCGACGTCGGTAAACCGCGTGCTAGCCGACGTCGGCCCACCGGCGGGTATGAAGCGGTTTGCTGATATGCCGCCGGCGGTCCTGCGTCGGCTTGCTGGCTGGGTAGTCCAATTTAGAGTACAGTACTTATGGTAAATTATAACAGGCCCTAATTTCCTGTAAGGCCTTTCACAGTACTTTTTTACATTGTCATAATGCTTGTTTAGCAAGACTTGGCAGGAAAGAAGCAACCTGCCTGGTATAGTTTTCAATCTACAACAATATGTAACTTGAAGCACAAATTTCCTGCACATAAATTACAACGATGTAATGATAAACACCATCAATGACACTTATTTTTATAATATATATGTGCTAATATTTTTGGGGTTAATACAATCTTTCTTTCACAAATGAGATTTAGATAACTTCTTTCAATAAGTTTGAAGTTAAACTTTCAACTGAATTTATGCTTTACTTGAAAATAATGTCTTTACTGATAAGTACTCTTCTAAGATGTATTGGTAAAACTGTATAAACAAAGTAGTTACATATTAAAGGCTTCGCTTCTTATGAAGCTCAAACACCAGTATCAAACAGAGACAACTAAAACTAGTTGAACAAAGCATTTCAAACACATGGAAGTTGAAGAAGTAGGTAACAAGTTCCAAGACCATTGTTATGCTGAATTACAGTAGGCCAGGAAAGCTTTCACAATGTTTATTTCTTTCACACTGTCATTGTGCATTTCATAGACAATGTTTTCAATATATTACCAAGAAGCAAAGCAATTGGCCTGGTAATATCCAAAATAGAATGTAACTTAAAGCACATATGTATTGCCTTTAATAGAGATGATGCTGCTAGGTACTTCCTTTCGAAAAAGACGAAAAACTGCCTGCTTTAGACTTCTCGTCCCACAGGACCACAATAAACGGTTGTGGCCTCTCATCTTCATTGATTCCGCTGCAAAACTCTTCAACATTGGTGACGTTCTAACATGTATGAAGACAATAAAACACAAACATGTTTTGACACAATATGATTACAATCCTTTTTCTACTTACTCATACATAAATACAGTAATCATTATTCAATGCAGCTCCTTGGTTGTTCAATTGATTAGCTGTTCCCTGATGGTATTTCATGCAATTGCTTTAAAGCGAGTTTCTGTTTTTCATTCACATATACATAAGAGAATGATGCCAAACATTGACCTTGCTCTATTCTTTTTACTCTTAGAAGATCAAGCACTGTGCGATTCCATGTATAATTTAGTTACATATCTTAAACAAAACTGAATGACCATTACTGATCTCCACCAAACACACAAATGTACAAACTATTGGCAACCCACCAATTGTTAAATAATCATGAGAAGTATTGTACACCAAAAATAAGTTGAATATAGTGTGAGTTTTAGTCAAGATTATGTAAAACAAAATTTCAGCTACCATCGTCATGTAGATAGTCTGAAATAAAAGCCCACACTAATCTGTCAATCACAGCAAGTTAAGAATCTGACATTGAATGCCACTTGACCTCTATAAAAAATACTTATTGACTGCCCTTGACTACTCTTAACCTTCTGATCATACCCAAAAACATACCTTTGTTTGATTCTTGTTATTGTCGAATTACCTCTGACATTTTCAAATTCAATAGCATTATATAGTCCCGATGGACAACCTATTGTACCTACTAAGGCTTGAAAAGATTGGCTTTGCATAAATACATGCATATGCACAATGTTTACGTCACCCACACTGTATGTTATGTGACATGAATTCCATATTTATTTCACTCAATACACAATAGTTGGGGGTTAATAAATTTTATACTCACAGGTTGTATGTCAATGAAGGATCTGACACTCGAATGTATTGAAGATGAACCCTGTCCTTTCTTTTTCTTATGGCGACTCTGAAACAGTACAGGTAGTGCAACAAAGGCTGTTTCTTCTTCATCCACTAAAAAAGCTAAATACCAATCATACAGCAGTTTAGTAATAAGCTAATGTTTTATATTAAGAAGTAACAGAAAAAGCTCAGTATTTGCTAATTCAAAATGCTAAATATCAAGGTGAAGACACACAAGGAATCAAATCCCCAAGAAATAATGTGTTGACAGAATTTGAGCTTTGTGTAACGTTGACTTCCACTACAAGCAGGCATTATCTACTCACAAGGAATCCAAACTACCACATTAGAAGGATGTTTGTACCTTGTCAGGATATTGTTTTTTTGGTATTTGAGCCCTGTTGACCTCAGATGACCTGTGTCTTCCACTAATACCAATAGACTTCATCTCATCATGATTTAGGTCAGACATATACATTCATGTAGCATGGTCTACACCGAAGACCAAACAGAGTAATAGTAATTTGACCAATTGTTGATTGTAGATAGACTGAAGGATTGAAGGCAGATGACTAGAAGGTGGTGCAGGATGGCTCGTACAAAGTAGTTCAATTAAGTAATAAAAATCTTCACAATACAGTACTAAATCAGGAAGGTGAAACACAGGACACATAAATCTTGATTTGGTTGGGTACAATTTCTTACCAAATGAGCAGTACCAAGGAAGTTGTTCTTTGAATTGCCTTTAAAAAAGACCAGCCAAAATACATTGTACGCTGAAGCTCTTCATTAAATTGCCTTGTGCACAGGTCGCCTTTGACCCCCAACACGAACAATAGTGACTACCTAATCTGTAAGAGCAAACAATGTACCAAATTGAGCATCATTGAAATTTACCTTGTAAAGGTACAAGATTTGCATATTTAACATGTTGACATCAGCTGACCTCTACTGAAACAATAGAGGTCATGTACTCACCATGTGAAATGGAAAATACTTACCAGGAAGGTGTTCAATGTTTTTACTTTGAACTCAATTTACCTTTGGCCTCCACCTAAAACAATTGGGACCAACAACTCACTACGTGCAACCATCCTAGCAAAGATAAGCTTCATTGAAGTTTCCCTTGTGAAGATATGGTGATTACATTGTTTTTATTTTTTACCTATGTTGATCTTAGATCTCCAAGCCCAAAAATAGACATCATTTACTCACCATGGGTAAACTACCTACCAAGTGTGAGCTAAAGCTATGTTTGTGTTATCATGTTTGCAAGCATTGTACACTGGAAATGTATGTTTTGGGTTGTTGACATCAATTGAACTTTTACCTCCAGCAAAAACAATAGGGACCATCGACTCACTAAGGATAACCAACTTAAAATATACAAACTTCAATGAAGTTTGTCTTTACAAGATATGTTCACAACATTCCTATTTTGACCTCAGCTGACCTTTTATCTAAACCTAAAAAGACATCCTCTTACCACGGGCAACCTACCTGCCAAATATGAGCTTCATCAACATTTGCATTGTCAAGATAGAGTGTTTACAAAGTTTTCCTATTTCACCTTTGATGACTTCAGCTGACCTCCACCAAATCCAATAGGGACCATCCTCCCATCATGCCATGGGCAAACTTCCTACCAAGTATGAGCTGAAATGAAGTTTTAATTATCAAGTTACCATGTTTACAAGCATTGTATGGTGATAATGTATGTTTTGTGGACTTTTGAAATCAAATGACCTTTCACCTACGCCAATAGGGACCATCGAATCACTATGGCCAACCAACCTACCAAATATGACATTCACTGAAGTTGGCCATGTCAAGATACAGTGTCTACAAGGCTTTTGCTATATCACTTCAGCTGACCTTTGACCTCCACCAAAAACAATAGGAATCATCTACTCACAATGGGCAACCTACCAAACAAGTATTAGCCCAATCAAAGTTTGCATTATCGAGTTAGCCTGTCTACAAGCAGCGTCACACACACATGTACATCCAGCATGACTGCATAGGTTCCTTTTGCTTTCAGCAAGGAATAAAAAACGATGACTATGATGGTAGCAACAGATGATTTACATAAGGAACACTACTTTTGAACCAAATGTACACAGTTTAAATGTCACAGAACAATAAATCAATGAACTAAGGTTAGGCTCGTCCTTATTAGCGGATAATAACGATGATTATAAGACTGACTGCTTATCACAGATTTGTAATCACATTTTTAACATAACACTTTACTTGGGGTGGGTGGTGGGGGGAGTCTGTGAGAAAATTACAGGTAAAGAACTAGCATATTATTTGGTCATTCTCTTCTCATAGATGATGTTATAATTACTACTGCAAGAATGCATGGTTGATCAGTCTCTAGTGAAACTTTTTACTTAAAAAAATTACGTACACAGCCACAAATTGTTCTTTATATGGTTTCACCCATATTGGGGGTTACATCCCTTCAGCACCAGTATCTTCGCAGCGAAGTATCAGGGCAGTAATGTATCAGGCACGTGCGAACTCCCATAATCATCATACACAAAATGAAGAAAACCTGTAGTATGTCAAAATGTATGTGGCTACCTGTTCTGAATGCCGTAGAACTTTGAAAGCCAAAATTATGCTCATAGGTCATCTGAGAGTCCCCAAAAACTGAACTGAAAGAAGACAATCATCCTCGTCCTTAAGAGGTAGCCACGACAATGTCAAAAATGGTGTATGTAAACAAATTTCAATCACTGGTTTACTAGATGCATGAAAAAGCACGTATCATTTTCTACTCCAACTTAATGACATACCATTCCTGGAGCCAAATTTTAGGATACTGGGTAATTGTTTTTTGAAATCCACATGATTTGACAAGGTTTGCCCTCCTCCTTACTGTCTCTCTCATGTACTTCTCCACAGTAGTTTTTGGTTGGCTGTTATGAATTAGCCAGACTTTATCATGCTGGCCTCCTCCTCAGATACAGGATATGGAGAACAAATTTTAATATAACAGAGTTATGCCAGGCTCAATATAGACACCATGCTATTCTTGACAGATTGTTAAGCCACCTATTTTTCCAAGGGGATCCAAGTAAACAAAGATTTAAGTTTTTGTAAGTATTATATTCTAAATCCTAGTTATTATAGATATAGAGAGTCCAATTCTACTAAAAGCAGTATGGAGATTATAGAGATTATAGAGTCTTGGATTGGAACTTGAAAGTGCATTATAAACTTATAAACTATAGTATTGGATATGAAATGTTGTGTCTCCCCAAAAAGCTTTTCTCTTTCAAGAGTTATTTGAAGATGACGTAGGCTTTCAGAAATTCTGTTTTATAGCACAGCGCAGTAAAGGGACACCAATCTCATCACCTGCTTAAAGAATTGCTGCTTTTTTAAATTATGATTAACCTTACAACAATTATGGTTCCTTTATCTATAAGTATCCATTTTTGTTCATCATATCCAAAATGTATAACCTCTGAATTACATTTTATATGATAGATCAATAAGAATGTATGCATTCATTTATGGACATTTTGACCAACTTTCATAACCATTCAATTTGAAGTAATATGAAGCATTTTAAACATATCCACAAATCACCAAACCTGTAAGGCCTCTGAATATTTCTTAAACATCCCATACACAATTGAAACCCGACAATTGTACTATTTTCTGCTCTGAACTTTCCTTCTCATTCTATTGAGCTTAAACATGCTTATTTCCCATTGGGATCAGATTTGATATTGTTCTGATTAATAATTCAAATGTGTGCTTTGAACAAATTTACAACGGAAAAATAGCACTAGGTTTTTTTTTCTACTGGCATACACCATAAGTCAATGACAGTGATAATCAGCCCTCACTTTCATCTAATTTATGAATTTATTTATTTCTTTAATTGCCAAAAATAACATCAGAGGACTTGTCACCCATAATTCCCGAACATCTCATATATGACAATGATCAATGTTAATTGTCAACTATGAAGATCATTCTGCATAATAGTTGTAAATATTAGTTTGGAAAAAAAAGATGGCCGCCTCAAGGTAAACACGGGCCACGGGAATGCACTCCCTAATCGTCTGAATTCTACCAGAACAACCAATATTTTGTCGATCCAAAGTAGACCCGACTGTGAATAAGCTTGAGGTAAACAATACCGTCATATTCATAACACTTTTACTCACGTTGTTACGTCGTATTCTTTGAAGAAAGGATTACCATCTAGATCCTGAAATGACAATATCGCGCATTTCCTCCCTATACTATTCGGTGCAGTCAATAGTCTGAGGTTCTACATCGGCAAACAAAATGGCCGCCACCATATAGACTAATCATTCGATACCTGCTCAAAAGTTGATTGAAGTTTCCTGTGATTATTCTACAAAGTGATCCCTTTGATTTGGGACAAATTTGGACTGCGGTGAAACGTAATATCACTGTTTGGTTCATCCGAGAAGTTGGTGCTACGAAAAATATTTCCTGAAGGAGGATTTTCTACCGTCGAACAGTAAGTGTTTCTGTACTATACTACTGGCCTATATCGTGCATCCACTACCTGCACAAATTAAGGTTCAGATGCTAGTCCGAATGCAAGATGGCAACAAGGCATGCAACGATAGATAAGAAGTTGGACACTATCATGGAAAAAACGGCCAATTTGGAAGGAATTCCGACCCAACTGGCAGATATTCAGTCCGAATTTAAAACACTGAAATCTGCAATGGTGGAGATTAACGAATCTGTTGAGTTCATGGAGAAAGAGGTGGTCGAATTGGAAGAAGTTATGAAATAGAAAGCTACGAGGGAGGAATTTGAAGGGTTAGGAAGTAAGCTAGCCAACATTGAGGAATCCACACAAAAGAGGCTGGATGATTTGGAGAACCGGTCGAGAAGGCAAAATTTAATCATCTTTGGAGTCTCGGAATCAAATAACCAATCGCGTGAGACAATCGTAAAAGATGATATTTTACACGGATTGATGGGCTTCACAAATATCAACCTTCAACGGGTTCACCGTACACCTGGAGGCCCGAGGAACCCATCACAGGAGAAACCGAGGCCGATCCACTTCCGTTTCCGTGACCTTAGTGACAGGGATAAAATACTCCGAGCAGCTCCAGGCAAACTGAAGGACACGCCATATCGGGGGGCAAAGATATTTATCAGCGATGATGTTTGTCCAGCCATTCGAGATGCTAGGAAAGCTCTTCGGGCGAAACTACCAGAAGTTAGGCAAGGGGCCGGAGTCAGATACGCCTATGTTCCGCGATCCGTACCAGCCAGTATAGTCGTGGTGAAGACCGATGGGAGTAGACAAAAAATATATAAATGAGAGACATGGACCCAGACTGAAGTGTCTACATGTATCTGTTTTGAATCATGGAGGATTCGATAGAGGTAACTGCTATAGTGGGATGTGTGTTCCTGGTTTGGATGATCGTGCTTTTTCGTATGTTTTTATTTGTTTGTTTTTCAGCACCGTATTTGTGCTTTGTTCTATGTTCTTTGCTTTTCATGTTTGTATCGTTGTTATAAAAAATCTCTTGCATCATGTTGCTTCTTGGAGTGGTGAATATGAAGCATTCTTATGGCGAATAGTTTCAACATTTCGCCCCTCAATTGCCGGGGGCTTAATAATAAAAATAAAAGACAGGATGTTTTTGACTACTTGACACAGGTGAAAGTGACATTTATTGTTTACAAGACGTTCATTGGGATCAACACTTGCTTGATAGTATTCTCTCAGAATGGGATGGAGATTGTTATTCTTCACCTGGGACGACTAATTCAAGGGGGGTCGCTGTTTGTATAAAGTCAACAGGAAATGTTACTGTTTGTAGACATCATTCTGATAATGAGGTTAATTATATTGCATTAATCATTGAGACTGCAGGACTTACATTCACTCTCGTGGTCCTTTATGGGCCTAATAACGATACTCCAGTTTTGTTAACATTCAGGAGGTTATTGAGGATTTTAATACCCCTCATAATATTATTGTTGGGGACTGGAATCTCGTTGTTGATCCTGAAGTTGATACTTATAATTATCTTCATATTAATAATCCCAAAGCTAGACAGGCAGTTTTAAACATGCAGAGTGATTTCGAATTGTTTGATGTGTGGCGAGTTTTGCATCCTAATGAGAGAAGGTTTACCTGGCGTCAAAGGAATCCAGTCAAGCAAAGTCGATTAGATTTTTTCCTAATTTCTTCTGGTTTACTCAACATGGTGTTAAAGTCATCTATCACAGCAGGTTATAGAACTGATCATTTTTTAAATACTACATCTTTTAACTTCAGTGAAATTAGGATTGGTAGGGGCATTTGGAAGTTCAATAATTCTTTGCTTCATGATGAAGGTTACTTGAAGAAAGTCAATGATGTTATTGACTCAACGATTGATCAGTATGTATGCTTCCCATATATTCGCTCTAATTTAAATACAATTCCAAGAAAGGATATTCAGTTTGTTATTGATGATCACCGTCTCTTTGAAATGCTGCTTTTGAATATTAGGGGGGCATCAATTTTTAATTCATCCTATAAGAAGAAGGTCCAAAACAGTAGAGAAAAATATCTTATTGAGGAAATTAATCGTATTGATCCTTTTCATAATGAGAGTGAGGACACAAAGAATTATATCGATCAGTTGAATCGGGAGTTGGAGAAGTTACGTGAAAAAAGACTTCATGGGTGTATGGTAAGAGCTAGGGTTGATTGGGTGGAATATGGATAGAAGCCTTGTAATTTTTTTCTCAATTTAGAGAAGAGAAATAAGGTCAGTAGAACTATTAGTCAGTTGAAAGATGCAGATGACCATGATATTTACGACCAGGATCAAATTCGAAAGGATGTGTTCCGTTTATAATCGTGAACTTTATAGATGTAATGATGCTTTTTTAAGAAATGAAGATCTCCATGTGAAGTTCTCAGATAACATTGTGAAATTATCTACTGATCAATCAAGTGATCTGGAAGTGCCTCTGACATATGAGGAAATTACAGGAGTTTTCAGGACCATGAAGAAGAATAAGTCGCCAGGTTCTGATGGTTTCTCCGTTGAATTTCTAAAATGTTTTTGGGACAATATTGGTCCCTTCTTATTACGGTCACTGAATTTTGGGTATAAAAAATCTTTCTGTCACACAAAAACATGGTGTGATTACCATAATTCCGAAAGGTGGCAAACCACGTTATTACTTAAATAATTGCAGACCAATATCTCTGTTGAATGTTCCCTATAAAATTGCATCTTGATGTATTGCTAATCGTATGAAAAAAGTATTGGCCAATATTATTTCTCCTAACCAGAGTGGCTTTCTTGGTGGTAGGTACATTGGTTACAGTATTCGCACAGTGTATGATATTATCCATTCCTTGGAGTTAGATAATACACCGGGTATTTTGTTTGGGGTTGATTTTGAAAAGGCCTTTGACAGTATATCAGTTACTTTCATTAGAAAACTTCTTAATCTCTTTAACTTTGGGCCGTCTATTATTAGATGGTTTGATACTTTCTATAGTGATAATTACTCATCAGTGTTGGTAAATGGTTTTCTGTCTGAAATTGAATTTCCCATTGAGCGTGGTTGTAGGCAGGGTCACCCTCTGTCCCCTTATTTATTTATTCTTTCTGCTGAACTTTTGAATAGCCTCGTTAACAGTGATGATTCTATTCGTGGTATTGATATTAGGGGACAGATTTTCAAAACTGTTCAATACGCAGACGATACAACCTTGGTTATGCATGGTGACAGTACTTCTTTCAATAGGGTTATGGTACAACTTGACTATTTCAGAGATTTGTCTGGTCTCAAATTGAATATCGACAGTTCCCTTTTAGTGGGACTTGGTAGTTTGAGAGGGCTTTCTATTCCAATTGGTAAGAAGTATGCTATTCGTTGGAACACAGGTGAAGATTTCACTCTTTTAGGAATTGTTTTCAATACAGATTTGGGGGGCATGGTTAAAAAAAATTACGGGGCATGGTTAAAAAAAATTACGATAAAGCATTGAATAAAGTTTCAAATGTAATAAAATTGTCGGAAAAGCATTATCTTACAACTCTTGGTTGTATAACAATTGTTAAGTCTCTTATGTTAGCATGTTTCAACTATTGTATTATGTCACTTCCGCTGCCTGACTTGGAGTATAGAAATAGGGTAAATTCTATCATTTCCCGTTTCGTATGGAAAAATAAAGCAGACCGTTTAAGCCGTAAACAATTAAAGCTCAGTTATGCAGATGGAGGGTTCAATATGATAGATTTTTCTAAACACTGTGAGGCACTCAAAATAATCATTTTTGGTCGTCTTCTGAAGAGTGATCATTTCAGCTTGAGCTCTTGTTATTTACGTAAATATAATATTTGCACCGACATGTTTTTACCAATGGGGATTTCTATATAAAATTAGCTAGTTTGAGATCTGCTAACCCCTTTTGGAGAAATGTCTTCGAAATTACATATATATTTATTCGAGATGAGCTATCTACCATTAGTGATGATGCGACCATATTAACTTTGCCTCTCTGGAATAATGGGCTGATTGAATTTGGTAACAGTCCAGTGTATTACAAGCGCTGGTATGACAAAAGTATCCGTTTTGTTTGCGATTTTGTCACAGTTGATGGCAGTTTTTATAGTTTTGACAATTTCATCCAAAAATATCTTGTTTCCACGAATTTTGTAGAATATTATGGTATAATTAACTCCATTAATACTTTTTGGAATGGACCTGATCTGGATGGGAATATGGATATTGCTTTTCCAAACAATTGCTACTTTAACAAAATGCTTTACAATGGTATGTTCAGTTCGAAAGATATTTGCAACAAGTTACTACAGGAATCGGAGTTGATTCAGAAATCCTATACGAAATGGTGTGGTACCCTCGATATTACTGAGGAAGATTGGTCTTTTTATTGTTCAGTGCCATTCAAGTGTTCTAGTCATGTTAATTTGAGGTGGTTTCAGTATAGGCTGCTTCAGAGGATTATCCCGTCCAATAAGTACTTGCATTTGATAAAAGCAATTACTCATGATACTTGTACTTTTTGTCATAGGTATGTGAGACAATTGAACATTGTTCTATTATTGCCCACTCTCAGTTACGCTTTGAAATCATCTCCAAACTATGTCAAATAATATAGATATTGGTATAGTACTAGACATTAAGACAGTGTTGTTTGGTGCGGACATTGCCAGAGAGCTGAATTTGATTATAATTTTAGTTAAGAAATTCATTTTCAACTGCAAAGTACGGAAAGAAATTCCACTGCAGAATAAGTTACTGTTACTATTTTCTATTACAAAAAAAAACATTTTGTTGCGTAATATGAAAAGCAGTGTTTGGAGGAAATATTGGTACTCTTGGTATAATTTTGTACAACTTCAGAATGTATTAAAATAAATACTTTTTAGTTTCATCTAGGAATTTTCCCTAAGTCACCACTAGAGTGCTATATTATGTGAAGTTATAGTTGCAAGAGAAATAAAACAAGAGAAAAAAAAATAAAGAAATATATTAGTTTGGCAGAATCTTAGAGAACCTGTTACCATAAATTCTCTATGTAGATTATATGACAAGTGAAAATTTTTACTACCTTTTACAAATTCAATTTACCCAAAAGGTCAAAAGAATTTAAAGCAGTACCAAATTCAAGCAGTACCAAATTTTATCACTTATGAACAGATATACGGATGAGCTCCTGACTGTCATGTATGCCATAAGGTAAGGCATACTGTGTATTAAAACATTACCCTACTGTACTTTTGATTGTTCATACTATGAAAAAATCCTTTTAACAGATGCCTTATCATGCTAGCCGAGCTTATGGCAAGCCGTTTTAACATTTACCTCTCTATTCTACTTAAGTAGAATTAATTCCACTTAAGTAGAATACAATTAAGCTTAAGTGAAATGAATTGCACTTAAGTAGAATACAATTAAGCTTAAGTGAAATGAATTGCACTTAAGTAGAATTGCATTTTACTTAAGTTTAATTGTATTCCACTTAAGTAAAATATACCACTTTCTTTTAAACTTAAGTTAAATTCAATTTCACTTAAGCTTAATTGTATTCTACTTAAGTAAAATACAATTCTACTTAAGTAAAATTTAATTTAGCTTAAGTAAAAGTGTCATTCTTTTT
>JAIPMN010196449.1:0-14134 GCA_020650975.1 Apostichopus californicus
AAATGGAAATTCTACGGTGCCAAATTTGACTTAAAATATGCACCAGATTGCATCTAAGGACGTTTCAAAACTAAAAATTTTCCAAAGGGGAGGGGGACACCCCCTCCTCCTAAACCCCTCCCCCATTTCAGTCACCACTTCCAGATCCGTCGGCAAATCAAATTCTCCACACCCCCAACAACAACAACAAATTCGCTACGCCCCTGATTAGAGTTAGATCATTTTATACAGGTAAACTGCCTAATGTAATCACACAAACCAGAATATATATGGGAATGCTATTGACTTGAAGTGCTTTCACACATTTCGCATATTTAAGAGGTTACACAGCAATTTGTTTATGGTTTAGGTTCGTACTTCCCAAAATAACGCAATTACCTGCCATAGGTAAACTACGTAGCTCAACTTAGGTTTTCAAATTTTCAAAGTGAAATATAACGTTTTGAATATATCATAAAATTGTTGTAGATGTCACATACCAAAAGAAGGCACCCCATATACAAAAATATAACTAACCAAAAACATTGCAAATCAGAAAATTAGGAATTACAAAGTCAGCTGGCAAATTTGAAACATTTAACCTAACTGAGGCCCGTTCAAGTTAAGCAAGAATGCTCTCCTGGAAGAAACAATCTTAGGACAGTGGCCGTAAATTCGGTCCCTAACGAGAACTGTGTCGATATCAAGCTCTTTTGGAGGGTCGGTTTACCAAACTACAACATAGAAAAGACAAATGGATGGAAAAGAAGTGGATTTGCTAGGTATTTGCTTTGCTTCACAAGGATGTAAGAAATATGTATTTTATTCGAGGGTCACATAACACTAATCAGGATGAGGTTAATGTGAAAACGAATTCAATGACAAAGTTCTGTTTGCTCATGGCTCAAATTGCAGCAGGTTTTTATTGTACTTTTTGGCCCTATCCTAGACTTCCAGCTTCTCTAGTGTAATTCTAAGTCTGACGCTATCGGTAGATACATTTTAAGCAGATGTTCGACGTTGTTTTTATTTTGGTGTGTGCTTACGCCCCCTGTATTGACTGTCCAGTTATTTGTGACTTAAATTTTGCTGATTTGCAGGAATTAGCTCAGGAGGCGATTATCATCACATTCTGCACTTGGTTACTAACATTTTGCATTGTTTACATTCGAATTAGTATCTGTTCCATATTGGTTGAATGTCGGCAAATTGAGCTTCAGGCGTTTGAGATATAAAATTACTAAATACTTCCTGAATTTTGAAAACGTAATAACGTTAACAAGTCGATTAGCATGTTAAGAAAAGATTATAATTATATAACTAACCTTTTATTTTAAGGATATTTTTGCCTACTACAGGCTATTGTTAACAGTGTTACAATATACTTTAATAAAATTATTGTTCCACGACATTTCTTCTACAAATGCCGTATAGGTAAATATGTAATATGTAGAGCCTGACTAGAAAGATCTCTTTTAGATAACATGCTTCTTGAATTGAAATGCCTCTTTATCGTAGCTGTGTTAACTTAGGGAACTATTTCTAGCTCTATGTTAAAATGTTATATTTTAGCAACATGCATTCTGTGAGCCAAAAATATGCCGTTAAGGCTGAACCTTCACAATCTTCACAAATCAACACAGAAGACACTGCATGTTTTATGATCAGACGGAGTGTCCCCTGGGTATATTGTTCTCCCTAATATAATCTGCTGAAACCAGGGACGTAGCCAGGGGGGGGGGGGAGCGACCGCTCCCCCCTTCCAGTGTCGAAAAAAATGTTTAAAAACTGTCTTTTTTTTAGCATGGTATTTTGTCAGTGCTCTTTCGATCTTGAATACTCGTCAGCTTCGTTAACTCGATTATAATCGTAGTAACATTCACGCCTACTGATTCAACTACTTACTTAGTTTGGCATATGCAATTAGCTAAATTTGGCCTATAGCCTATTACAAGCCTACAGTTGGCCACTGTGTAATAAAATACATATTGCCTATCTAACCGCACTCTATGGAATGTCACGAACTGTATGCACAACAACGTCGACAACGTTCGTTCTCATTCTTTTCTATGATTAGTCCTAAGTTGTTGCACGAACAGCATGTTATGAAGCTAAGCTAGCAATCGTACGTGATACGCACTTCCTATAAATAATTATTACACTGCTAATACACTGCGATAACGATATTTGTTTTTAGGCCACTGCATATCTGGCTATATTACAAAATATGAAAGTTTATATTGTCCATCAGTTAAGTTCCTCAAATGTATTAAAGTCCAGACATTGGACAATAAACAAGAATCATCCTACTGAAAAAATTGTAAAAGAGCACTATGTTTGTCTTCTGATATATTATGTAAAAGAACATGTGAAAGAATTCAAACAGGAAACAAAATCTGCTGATGATATCATATCATATGATCAGGGGCGTAGCCAGTATGTAGTACTGTAGGCCCGGGCCTACACTTTTTTGGGCCAAGTTATCTTTTTTTTTAAAAACACCCATAATTCAAATCCATAGGCTTACTGGACGAGTTTAAGAGTCTAGACAGGAAAAACTATTGAAATGAACGTAGCAAGAATATGGCTAAATTAGGTGACCTAATCTTCTGTCATCTAGGCTGTCATTTCTATTGCGTGCCGTTTCATTCAACACTATACCCGCCGAAAAAGACTAGGATCCGATCTTGTCAGCTTTTTAACATCTAGTTAAGAACCCGTTAACGCAGATAATATTTCAGTTGAGAAAACAGTTGAGAAATTTGCATCAGATGGCAATCATCGGATAGCTCTCGCCTTCTCTTATAAAGCTAATTTAAACATTTACTAGCTACAGTTGTATCAAAGACAATTACTGGCTATAGTTGTATCAAAGACATTTCTGGCCTATCTTTGTATTTACAAGTATCAGAAGTTGAAAAGTAAGACTACTCTGTACATGTTCCTTGCTAATTTTAAATACATTATGTAGTATTGAATTACCTACTATTTTAACTCGTTTGTTTTGGGGGTTTGAAAGTGATATTGAATGAGGTGTCTCAAGTTAGCAAGAGGCCAAGGAACCAGAATGAACACTCGGGAAGTGCCGTTTCCGGCCATCTGGGGGGTTTGTAAAACCAAAAATTTTCTTGTACGCTCCGCGCCAACCGATGGTGGCGCGGAGCTCAGATAGTCGTGCCTACAACTTTGAAAATCCATTTCAATCGCAAAAAGTGCTCCCCCAAATTCCTGGCTACGTCGCTGGCTGAAACTAGAGTTTATTAGCATGGGGACGTATTTTAGCATTTCTCTAAAGTTGTCTGTAGCAGAGTGTTTCCTCTTGCCGGCTTTCGTCTGGCTTCTTGTATACTTACTCGACTGGGGCTAATGCAATTCTCAAAAAGGCGTTTGCCTCTAGAAACTTGGTCTTGTTGTCAATATTTTGTATGTTATGATTGGAAATGTCTTTAGGCACGCCAAACTGCCTAGCTGAGTTGGGAAATTCGACTTGAAAGTCAAGTTGAACTCCTCAGGTAGATTATGATTGGCTAGGTTAGCCATACTGTGTAGGGCGTGTAGGCATTGTAATTAAGAGGCCATATAACTTCCGTTTTACCAAATCAAACACTTGTACATGACCTTGTCACAATTTGTTTGGGATTAGGCTCTTGAAGCAAGATATATGAAAGCCATCGTCCTTATTTATTGGTAATGACAAATGACATTGCCCAATTCGTTCACATGCGATCCATTATCTAATCGCTTAACGTGCAAATACACGCATGTGAAAATAACCACTTCACATTTTCCAATTATCTGATCATCATTGTTTTCACACCGACATTTTGTGGTGATCCTCAACAAGCAAATAATCTAGGAGGTGTCCATTGCCTATGCTTAATAGGGGAATCTAGCTTACTTGATAAAATAATCTAGTATGCAATTAGCTGTCCTAAGTGGCCATATTTGTAAAGTAACTCTTACCGTCAACTTCTCAAAAGGAATTGACAACTCCACAGCTTCACAACTAACCATACTACACTCAGTATAATACAACGTGACCATGCATGCCCTTTCACAATAGCAATTAGCACGAACTTACTTCTTTTCATAACAAGAAACATCACGCGGGTGGGGAGAGAAGTTCTCACACACTCAGACATTCAAATGAGAGTGGATCAATTTGTTCGGTTTTCGTGCCCTGGTTCTATTAAGGTTATGAGCATCTACCAACAGAGCGAAAACAAAAGCATGTATACTAGCAATTCTGTGTGAATTAACTTCTGGTTACAAGACGTGTTCCATATAAGAAAATTATAGGAATGATTACCGTACCATTGCCATGAATATAAATAAATCAACGATGGTGCGCTGACTGGGAAAGAGAAACAAATTGATAAAAACAATAGGACAAAGATGGCTTGATTCAAACTAGGATTACAAATGCATGAATGTGGTATATAAACCCTGGTTACAAGTTATTCAAGGTACTGTACTGGGTATAACTTAGTTGGCAAATTGCTTCTTAATGATTCTGTAGCCATTCAAGCCCATGCTTGATAAGTCTCTAGATATTAACAGCTCAAAACCAAGGCAAATCGCCAAAGAGCATAATTAAGGTAAGAGGAGGCCAATGGTTAATTTTCAAGCCAATGTAGAGACAACTCAATAAAAACATAACTTCACACCATGCTCTACTGATGTATTACTCTCATCTTCTCATCTGTCACAGAGACAGATGACATTCCTACATGTAGAGATTACACATAGAGTACAATATACTTAGTATTACTTAGGATTACATCTAGGCTTAAAAAGACGGATGACATTCTGTGACGCCCAGAGGAGCGTCACGTAAACGCCTCCGTACATAGGTGGCATCACTGCTGGAGTAGTTGTCCTGTTTGTGTGTATTGTTTTATTGTTCTCTGGGGGCCTGTTTTATCTAATATCTTTTATATGTAAAGTGAATTGTTGTAGTTTCACATGCTGTTTTTTCCTTTGTTTCCGTCTCCCTTTCAGTTGTCAAGCTCTCGTGACAATAGTCTAGTTCCTTCGTAGCTATGTTGAATGTTCGAGCCACGCGAAATTTCAAGGTTTCGAATCAGTATTTGTATTAAGTTAGGGCACTTGCAATTTTGGTTTCAAAAAGTGTGTTCTGTTTTTGGTGTTTGCTGCTGCCTAGCGAGGTCCGTTGGCCAGTTTGTTAAGTGAAGTTAAATGTTTTTTTTTATAGTTTAGGCAAGTACGAGTCCTTTTTCTTAAAATATTGTGGGCGTACTTCCCCGTTTGTCCGAATCCCTTTAAATTATCACATCTAAACTTATTTAAAGGTTGGGAACACGTTTGCGTCGGGCGATATTATCGCCGCACCCGCGGGGTTATTCTTGTATTTGTAGCACGGGGGTGGCTTTGATTCGGGTTGAATTTTCCCCGAGGCATCGCCTACGTATTGTAGATTTAGGACTCGTAGTTAAACGTTTGGCCACGGATTTCGCAGGTACGTCTCATTATAGTTTATGTAAATTATAAGCTGGGATTTATGTGGATTTGTATTGTTATTAATTAAATATTGGTCTTAATTTATCACCTTGCTACATTATTATTGGAGGTCGCTGCGATGACCTCAAACATTATTTAATTTGGTTTTATTGACACCTGCCCAAGTTGGGCATCGGTTTTGTATTAAATGTATTAGTATAACAAAATTCAATTTATTTGTTCGTGTTTTATTGATTGTGTGTTAACTTGTAGTTTCCCCACATTCATCCTGACATAGGGTGGCCGACAGCGGCCCTATCGAACCCACAGCCGCTCGGCTAGTTACAACCCTGCTGGGGCGCTACAAATCCTGCCTTTAGAGATTACACATATAGTACAATGTACTTAGTATTACTTAGAATTACATATGCTTAGCTATTCTTAGTATATCCTACATAGTCACTTTCTATCTACCCAGTATCTACCCAGGTATAATAATAATAATTAACAATATGGTAATCTGAATAAGGCCTTGGTAATGGCTTTCCCATCTACCCAGTATGCATACAGTACTTAATAACATGATTTGCATTCATGTACCCTACATCCCCTCCCTTGAAGCATGCCCCTACAATATTAATAACAGTTTCAAGTGATATAGCACCGGTGTGTTATTCCTGATGATGTACAGTTGCACATAATACTATCACTCTCAGATAGGATTGATCAGGCATCTACTTACAATACATATGAAGATTGTTGTCCTTTAAGTACACTAATGATTCAACAATACTCTTTATGGTATTAGCCTCCAAAAGATGAGTGATAATACATATTAACAGGTAGCATATAATATATTGTGATATTGCGTATTACTTTTGTTGTATGGAAAAAAAGAAAATAAGATATAGTGGATACCTCTATCAAAGTATCAGTAACCTTTAGGCCCCCTCCCCAAATAGATACACTAATAAATACAGTTTCCAACAAACTCAATGCCGTCTAATGGTTTGAAGGAATAACTTTCAGCTGTTGAACATGAACAATTCGTTTATCCTCACCATACTGAATTTCAAAATTAACTAGAGAGAGTCTGGACAGGACTTTGTATGGTCCTCGCCATTTGGGGCTAGTTTTGCCGAAAACTTCTTATCAAATTCTGTGGGTGATAAGGGGTTTCACACTCCATAAAATACATAGTTCAGACACATGCCTAGAGATCATTTGAGGTCCATTGTCGGAACCAGACACCCCAGCACCCCAGATAGAGAAAAATTTGTTCAACACAGTAGCTACAACCTTCCCAGTGGCTCTCTTGAACAAGTACAGCAAACTAAATCTAGGAAAGTGATTTGTAACAACCAAAACATAAAGGTTTCCATTTTTCTTTCTGGGAAGAGACCAATTTAGTCCATTGCTAAGGTTTTCCGTGCATAAACACTGGTTGTTAACTGCATATGACCTACAGGTGTCTTGTATACTAGTTTTCTGAACTGACATGACCTACATCATTTTATAAATAATTCCACATCAACTTTAAGACTCTTCCACCAGTAATTGCCACCAATTCTCCTAACTGTCTTACTTACCCAAAATGAGGACAGGTCGGAGTACCATGGAAGTTAAAAAATAACACTAGCTACTAAATCTGTTGGAGCAACCCCCCTATTCACATTTGTAACTTATATTCAAGGGCAATTGGCACAGTGGTACCGTTTATTCAAACCTCTTTCAGCATACAAGGGTCATCAAATATTTTGCTTACAATATACGGCTTTTACAGATATCCTTGCAAGGGTATTTACACGTCACGACAAAATCGTCTGCGATTTTGTTTGTAGCCGACTTTTCGTATACGATTTTGTGTGAAAAGTTGAGCAATATTCAACATTTGTTAGATTTTCACCGGATGGTTTAGCCACCAGCGACAACAAATGGCGGAGTTTTGCGACTCAAGGATGTGAAGAAATTTGAAATAAAAGACGATGGGCTGAAAGGAGATGAAGTTTTCTTCACTATATTTAAGACTACTTGTGACCAAGATAAAAGGATAACAAAATTAAGTTATGTTCTTGACTATTTTCAACAAAATATCTAACCCGACATAATCGTTAAAAACATCCTTTATATCACACTGTGTCGCTTGCATGTACGTAATGCTAAGTTATGGGAATTTTCAGAGGCTTCGACCGTCAAAACTTAGAGAATTTATTGACGTTTATCATCATCTTCAGGGTAGTATGTTGACTTCATTATAGTCAAACTATTGACAGAACAGTGTAATGTTAAATAATCCTCAGGAAACAGAACGATCAGCTTCATCATTATTTTTTTGGATAAAGAAAAAAGCCCTTATCAAAACGAATTTAGCATATACCATCCTACATTCTTACATATTAGCTCAAATGCAGCATGAACTTGGTTCGGAAGACAATAAGTACCCACATCCTACACAGACTAAATAAACCTGGTATTGACATATTTAGGCACTGCCCCTCAACGAGAACATCGTATTCAATTTTAATATGTGGTCTTACTTGTCAAAGGGTTTGGTTGGGGCAGCAATACCCATGTCTCAGGCGCGGTTGCAGGGATATTATTCCTTTTATTTTGTAGCCTAGTACACTTGATAAAAATTAAAATACAAGAATTTTCCCTGCTTGGGGAACTTTTCCTTACACAAATATGGTCATATCTAGGTCTATTGTCGAAAGCAGCAGAAATCGACTGCCTCATTACGATGTCTTGTTTGAAAATTGCCGGCCGTATCGTTGATAACAGCGTGCAAAGATCCGCATTATTCATTCTTCAAAAATTATGCAATTGGTTGCAGTCTTCTGTTGTCAATTCCTTCAAATTATGAAAAGGTTCCTTGATTCTCTTTCCTAAGGAACAACGGCCTTGTCCATGCAGCCCTCTTGTTGCTGCGCCGTCGCCTTTATCTTTTCATCAGGAGAAACATTTATAGCGACGATGCTACAGCCTCCATGTCAAACAAATTTATCGCATTTGACCGTCGTGTCGTATTAATGGCAAGTTGTTAAAATGAAACTACTTTCTAACTGTGCGTGATAAATCGTGCGCGACTCAAGACAACTCTATTACACGCCGCGATTCCGGGCGTCTTGCAATATGCTCTACTTTGCACGTCAAGTTCCTCACGAATCAGTTTCTGCGATCATTACATTCACACGCCACGATTTTGTTGCGCACGACCAAGGGCGTAGGAACCGGGAGTGCTGGGGAGGGGGCGCCATTTTCATTTCTGCCCTTGGTGCTCAGAACATTTTGGCAGAAAAAAAAATCTCATTTGGAGCACCAAATTGCATCTAAGGCCAGGTGAAAATGCAAAATTATTTACAAAATGGAGTGGGTGTTGAAGTGTGCTATATTGCACCAAATTGCATCTGAGGCCACCTGGAAATGCAAAAAAAATTCCAAAGGGGAGGGGGACACCCTCCCCTCCCCCAGGCCGGCTGTCAGTCTTCAGCCCCCCCCCCCACTCAAAAGTACCTTCCTACGTCACTGCGCACGACTGTCATGCACGGCAAATCGTGAGGCAAATCGTGTCTTGTTAATGCGCCTTTAATCCTAAATAATGGGTGTAATCTCCCTCAATGCAACAGTGCAGTTTGATAACAATGCATACGACTCGCAAATGTATTTAATAATATACTTACATATACATCAGTATTCCGGAGATCTGAAAGCTCAACTCTTCGAAGAAAGGCAAAGTGCACGATTGCTTACGTCATAGTAAACAACTTAAGAGGACAACGGGGATTCCCGCAAATAATTGCCCTAATACTTCAAATTTAAACAGTTCATACAGCGTAACGACTATCGTTGAAAAGTAAGAATCATACGCTTACAATACATATTAAAAACAGCTTAAAAGAATACCGGAGATATTTTCCTTTCTCATTTTAAGGCAGCAGTTTACTATCTATAGTTAAAACGTAAAAGTAACATCCCTATGTTGCTGTATGATGCCTGTTGCTGTTGCTGTTGGACATCTTTACAGATGTCCAGCCTTATCTTAAAACGTAGATGAGTTATGGACTCAATTCAGTTGGCTACCAATAATTATAATTATGAAGAGGTAGAGATGAAATTTGGTATTTTAACGTGATTGTGATTAAACGTGATATAAAGTTGCTTTAATTTCAAAGCCATTTTCGTAGTTAGATTAGAAAATAACTTCAAAATGAACATGCTGACTGAATTGTAAGAAGAAATAAAATTATACATGACAATCGTTTTATGTTATGGAACTACTGTAAAGGCTCATCGACAATAAGTAGGATAACACGTACAGAGTTTTGCATATCACTTCGCACTGTGTACATTTTGGCATTTAGATCCTTTGTACGTTTCCATTTTTGATCAATGTGTGAAGGAAACACGGCGTTCCAAAATGTATGTACTGATGACTCTCTTCCCGACAGAATGACGGACCTGTTTGTTAAGGTACTACCGAGTTCGGATTGCACGGGAAAGAACTTTTCGTTGTGCCTAACTGCGTGTATTGGCGGATGAACTAATATCTTGAAATCAGGAGATGTATACTTCACTGTCGTAAAAGCACAACAAGTTCTAAATGAACAAATAAAACATCTCGTATTGTAACTGAGGCACCTCAGTTGCCATAATAACGATATTTATCTAAGATATAGTCAGCTATGTAAAATATCTGCAAAGTGTGAGATGTAATATAAATATCAATATGCCTATGAATTGTTGATAAATTTACGAATATGTTACTGATATGAAGAATTATACTTAATGAACTGAATTGAAGCGCTTTCTATCGGTGCCGACTGATTCAGAATAACTTAATCGCTATTTTAGAATGGTGTGTCTCAGTCTCTTTTGCCTTTATTTTGAACACACGAAATCTATTTTGGATTACTTGGCAAAAATGTGATATTGATCATGATGTAGCTGTTATCTTTGTAAAAACTTATGGAATGTACTTTAACACTGCTACCTCGATAGTAAATGAAATTGTTGTAACTTCCGCGCTTGTGTTTAAGGTAAAAATGTTTAATTAACTTTCAACCTCTCTACTATTCCACAGTGAGGTTAACCCTGGAGTTGCATAAGAGTTACCATGGTCAACTAACCAGTGTAACAAATTTATATTAACCTTATCTTAATAATATTCTTATTCGACTTGAATAAGTGTCTATGACGTTGTAAATCAATGGTAAAGGTAGATTACACACATTTGCGGCGTTAGCTTTTGTTTTTATCATTTTGACGTACACACAAATTGCTCTTATCTTATGTATGATCACTTAGTCGTCCACATTGGTAATAACACGCATTTTCTGTAGGCAGCTAGGTATACCTTAACACCGCCAAACTGCACGAAGATTGGTAACTAAAATTGGAGATTGTTGTTGATGTTGCTGACTTTTGACAGTACCCATAGGTTTTCCCTCTTGGCCGTACGTCAGAAATGTCTTTTTGTAAATGGCATGGAGTAATAATGAACCTCCACCAATAAGCTGCAGACTATTAATGTAATCTCCAACAAAGATATTCAAGTTATTTTCATTACTAACATAACTTAAATAGTAGAGAAATTTCATGTTACACTCATTCAGGTAGAAAAAAGTCAAATGTTAATGGTTGAAACTAATCGTAGATGATGTAAACAAATGTTGCCAATTTGAGACACATTAAAGAAGGTAACTTCTCTTAACTGAATTAAAAGGTTAATGTGTATGCAAACTTGCTCAGCAAACACAAAATCGTAAGTAGAGTTTTCTTGGGCAGAAAATATTTGCCACGTAGTTTGCTATGTAGTTGATATTTGAATCTGCATTTGGAGTTTCAGATTATACTTAACTCAAAACCAGTTTAATTTTGTCTATTTTAAGACCCTGCGTTTTTGGTGTAAATATTTAAGTCATTAACATATTTTATATCAACGATGTCGGAATGACTGACAGCTCTGCTATGTTCCAGATAATGTTTTTTTTTCCGTGTAGTAGGTGTGTAACCCTCAATGTTCTGTGCTTGTAATCTTCATACTAATTTGAATAGACATGGGTAACTGTAGAACTGTCAATATTTCTTGAAAACGTAGATACCAGATATGTTAATGATGTAAATCGATGATGTGTCGATTTGAACTGATCTGAGATGTATATTTAAATCCGGCTGAAATACACGTCATATACACGTTTTTCGTCACTGAGTATGTACGGCGCGTTCAATTCCCAATTCCACATAGATGGAAGATTAATGTTTGGATATATTAAGCTTATACTTGAAAGAAGCTTGTCAATTTTAATGGAGTGTAGTTTTCCTTTCTCAGAAATTATCGACGCTCCTTAACAACGCAAGTACAATCCTGCCCATGGGAGTGAGGTCAAACTCTGTCATTTGTCAACCTAATGAGAACAACTTAAGATACACGTAAAATGGTCACAATCACAGCTTGTAAGGAATGAGTACGATATTATGTTTATCTTTATTGTAGTTATAGAGGACTTTACCACGTATATATAGGCTTTTAAATTGTTTACTACCTTAATCCTTATGATAAATAGATTTGAAGACTGTAAATAAAAACATTTGATCACAACATGTTCTGGTGAGAATAACCTCGGTGACTATTGTTTTAGTGGATTGTCACTTTTACAGTTTGCTAATTAGAATATTCCAGCATATTCCTTCCAGAGAAGTATCATATTAGTATTATAGTGATTAGTATTATATTATATATACAATTATTGTTATGACCATACGTGTAATACTACTAAATAGGAACGTCCACAATTTAGCTGGTTATCTAGAGCATATAGTTAAATGACTAATTTAATCATGAACATCAAGTATCGTTGTATAGCTCCCTCCCTTTTTTTAGCTGTTTTGTTTTGCGATTTTCAGCAATGAGAAAATATGAAAACAATTACAGTCAAAGTTGCTAGACGGAAACTTGGTGAATTTTGACGCATGTTTAAACTATAAATCAGGTATTTGAATAGATCTAAAAGCAAGAATGTGCTACTAAATACTTTTACCGTTTGATAAAATACCCGACTGAACGTTGCTTCCCAACTGAAGGTGGCGATCGAGACATGGGCCATGGTTGCCCCTTCCAATTGCGCACTCCACTGCATATTTTCGCTGGTGAATGTGCTTTGACTGATATGTTGAAAATGTCTCAAGGAATAACTTTGCCAAACCAATCGATTGATCATATCTACATGTATTGGTTAATCATTATTTGCTTCTCTCCGTTTATATCTAATTTATCGGGTAATATAGGACTCATGACGTCTTCCCAAAAATATGACATCACTGCCCGCTGGTTAATAACATATCGTGTAAACCCCTTGGTCAAATTGATTGACCCAAATACAATTAACAATTCTATACCCTAATGACTTTGAAGTAAAAAAAGTGCAAACATTGGCAAATACCACTTTACTATGTATCTTATGAACCGATTGGTATTAGATATTGTAGACGTTTGCCTACTACACTTAACCAACCAAGTTACACAACTTTTTCCCAACAGGTTTAAGAGAGTAAATCCAACTGTGTTAGTATTATTGCTACATATTTAAGATTGTTGATAAGATTACCAACATTGAGCAAAAAGTTGTTCGTTTTGCTCATTATATCTTACAAAGCAAGTCAAACGTGGAATCTGCTCTGTACAGTACATAGGTCAAATTTAACATCGAGGAATAATTTGCGTTGCAAAACTTAATCAAGGGACTAAAGACGAAAATTATTCCATTTGTTTTATTTAAAGACAAAGTGGTCATCACGACTCTATTGAAACTGTGAGTTATATTACAAAGAGAAGATTACTTTTATTTTCCGCCTGAGAATAGTATGAGAACTTTAACAAATCTTTACTCACACTACAAAATTATCTCCATTTCAGTGAAGATATGTCATCGTTTGATGAACATATGATGTAACTATAATACACAATGTCATTTTGAAGTCCTCCTGAGTAGCTGAGAAGGGGGGGAGGGTGAAATAAATATTATAAACTAATGAGCAATGATTTTTTGGAAGGGCAGTGGAATGACTCGACAAAAGTTGGATCGCAGTAGACAGGGTGTTTAAGACATGGGAAATGAGACACACCAGGTTAAAATTTTTCCCCAAATAACTCAGACACCGTACTTAAATTTAACGTATGTTCGAGGGCAATTTCGAAACTTTGAGACGTGTCTGTCTCCACTAGATTTTGAAGCAGAGTCAAAATATTATGTTTTGTACCTCCCTTTACCATATCCCCAAAACAGTTGCACTGTGCAATTTGATATGGATATGGTAGTAATTGTACTTCCGTAATATTTAAGAGAAAATAAAGAGATATTTTAATATATGATTTCTCTTCCACTGCAAACGCAGTCTCTCCCTGTGGAATTAAAGACTAATTAATGATACCACACCTGTTTGAAGTTTGTTTCTTGTTGGACCCTGTCTCTGGGGCGTACTTCTGTCTCCTTAGATAATGGTAATTTGCATTATCTTTATGATATTTATTCAAATTTAAAAAGTGAATATTTGTTTTTGAATTTACATATACGGTATGGTACCTGGTTGGTCTTCTCTTCAAGGAATATCCTTATGGATGGCAACCCTGATCATGATAAGCAAATCCAATTTCGTATCTCTGCAATACATCTTTGAAATCCATTGTTCACGTTATTAA
>JAIPMN010196502.1:0-25704 GCA_020650975.1 Apostichopus californicus
GTAGTGTTAGCCACACCTTGTTTTGTAACATACTGTAGTGTTAGCCATAAATTATACTGTAACATACTGTAGTGTTAGCCACACCTTGTATTGTAACATAATGTAGTGTAGCCATACGTTATATTGTAACATACTGTAGTGTTAGCCATACCTTGTATTGTAACTTACTGTAGTTTTAGACATACCTTGTATTAGAACATATTGTAGTGTTAGCCATACCTTGTATTGTAACATACTGTAGTGTTAGCCATACCTTGTATTACAACATATTGTAGTGTTAGCCATACCTTATATTGTAACATACTGTAGTGTTAGCCACACCTTGTATTGTAACATACTGTAGTGTTAGCCATAAATTATACTGTAACATACTGTAGTGTTAGCCATACATTTTATTGTAACATAATGTAGTGTTAGCCATACCTTGTATTGTAACATAATGTAGTGTTAGCCATACCTTGTATTGTAACATACTGTAGCTTTAGACATACCTTGTATTACAACATATTGTAGTGTTAGCCATACCTTGTACTGTAACACACTGTAGTGTTAGTCATACGTTGTATTGTAACATACTGTAGTGTTAGCCACACCTTGTTTTGTAACATACTGTAGTGTTAGCCATAAATTATACTGTAACATACTGTAGTGTTAGCCACACCTTGTATTGTAACATAATGTAGTGTTAGCCATACGTTATATTGTAACATACTGTAGTGTTAGCCATACCTTGTATTGTAACATACTGTAGTGTTAGTCATACCTTGTATTGTAACATACTGTAGTGTTAGCCACACCTTGTATTGTAACATACTGTAGTGTTAGCCATATATTATACTGTAACATACTGTAGTGTTAGCCACACCTTGTATTGTAACATACTGTAGTGTTAGTCATACCTTGTATTGTAACATACTGTAGTGTTAGCCATACCTTGTATTGTAACATAATGTAGTGTTAGCCATACCTTGTATTGTAACATAATGTAGTATTAGCCATACCTTGTATTGTAACATAATGTAGCTTTAGACATACCTTGTATTACAACATATTGTAGTGTTAGCCATACCTTGTACTGTAGCACACTGTAGTGTTAGTCATACGTTGTATTGTAACATACTGTAGTGTTAGCCATACCTTGTATTGTAACATACTGTAGTTTTAGACATACCTTGTATTACAACATATTGTAGTGTTAGCCATAAATTATACTGTAACATACTGTAGTGTTAGCCACACCTTGTATTGTAACATAATGTAGTGTTAGCCATACGTTATATTGTAACATACTGTAGTGTTAGCCATACCTTGTATTGTAACATACTGTAGTTTTAGACATACCTTGTATTACAACATATTGTAGTGTTAGCCATACCTTGTATTGTAACATACTGTAGTGTTAGCCATACCTTGTATTGTAACATACTGTAGTGTTAGCCATACCTTGTATTGTAACATACTGTAGTGTTAGCCATACCTTGTATTGTAACATAATGTAGCTTTAGACATACCTTGTTATACAACATATTGTAGTGTTAGCCATACCTTGTATTGTAACACACTGTAGTGTTAGTCATACCTTGTATTGTAACATACTGTAGTGTTAGCCACACCTTGTATTGTAACATACTGTAGTGTTAGCCATACATTATACTGTAACATACTGTAGTGTTAGCCACACCTTGTATTGTAACATACTGTAGTGTTAGCCATACCTTATATTGTAACATACTGTAGTGTTAGCCATACCTTGTACATTCTGTCTTTTTAATTCTTCTGGTATTTTCTCTGGTCTGATAGATGCAGGTAGTGTGTAGTTAGTAAACCTGTGATATAAAAATAAACATATCAAATGATCGTGTGTTTCTCTTTAAATACTAACAACCAGCTGACCTTATTATAGCCAGGTAATCTAATAATAAACAGAGAATACCTCATTAATTGTATCAACAAAATGCAAATATTTGCAATTAAGATAACAGAGTTCTATTGAATATAACAACGCCTACGCAATACAATATTTTAATTACTTTATTTAAATGCTTGCACGGAATGGCACCTTCTTACCTGTCTGAGTTGATCACACCTCGAGTACTGAAACGCGCCCTTCGCCCTAAGCCCATTACTCTCGTTCCACGCAGCACGAATAACAAGAAGCACTATGCCCCGTAGCTTATTATGTCGCTGCACCTGATCTATTGAACGGGCTTCCTTCCGAAATTCGCATAATCACAGACTTCACCTCCTTTAAATCACGCCTTAAAACGCCTATGGTGATGCGTCACGTTTATGAACACCTGCACAGCAAAAGTACATATTCTCGTTATATCTCTTAGTTATCGTGAATACATCAAACAAATATACCGCTGAAGGTCACCTTGACCGTCGGTAAACCTGTACCTCTGTTTTACAACAGTGTTATTTCATTTACTTATTTAAAACAGTGAAAATCATCTTGGTTGATTGTTAATGCTTTTCGTCTACATATTTAACATTTAACAGGACTCTATCTTAGGTCATAAAGTCATACAAAATCATTACTCCGATGTTTGGAGTTTCTTTGGCTTTTGATTTTAACTGTTCATCAAGGAACAACACAAGAAGTTTTACGAATGAAACCAAAATTGTATGCACGATTTACGCAATGACTCACTGATTTTATTGTCAACCAACTAGTTATTAGTAATGGTTACCTTCTTGGAATCTTTGAAATTTCGTTGATCTATTTAGAGTGATTTGCTTTAAGCATTTTTTTCTCTTGTAATTGTCCCCAAACGTTGTTGGTTAAATGAATTTTAAGAGAAAAAGAAACAACCGGTTGTCAATATTTCTCTTATTTTCAATTATATTTGGCATACTTTACGCCATGATTTGAATTGAAAATAGGCGTGGTTTGTCATACTATATATCGCGATATCTGTTTGAAGAATTTACTGCACACCACTCATACGATACCTTCGATCCTCTGACTTTCGTTCTTGATCAATGAAGACATTCTTGGCAAATGCTTTCGCTGTCGGGCGTCATGCGACGATCCAAGAATTTCACCTCTCACGCCGCAATACGAATGCCCCCGGCAGTCCCTCAGGATCATTACCTCAGGATCTCAAGACCAACGAAATAGAACCGAGGTCCTCTTCCACTATTCCATGCTGAGGTGTTCGGGCACTTTGGCCTGCTTTGAACACTTCAATTTTCTCAAAGTAAACGTTCCAGTCTCGCACGGCACTCAGTTAAGAGCACCGCACGACCAACCGAATCACTGGCCGAGAAAAATCTCCCACGACTCCCGTTTGACGGGGAGAAGGTGAACGGGCGGTGCACGCCTCACGGCGGACCGCCCGCTCCGGCCAGAAATCCGACTACGAGCTTTTTAACTGCAGCAAATTTAATATACGCTGCTGGAGCTGGAATTACCGCGGCTGCTGGCACCAGACTTGCCTTCAGTAGATCCTCGTTAACGGATTTAAAGTGTACTCATTCCGATCACAGGGCCTCCGAAGAGGCCTGTATCATTATTTTTTGTCACTACCTCCCCGTGTCAGGAGTGGGTAATTTGCGTGCCTGCTGCCTTCCTTGGATGTGGTAGCCGTTTCTCAGGCTCCCTCTCCGGAATCGAACCCTGATTCTCCGTTACCCGTCACAACCATGATAAGCGCATAACTTACCATCGAAAGTTGATAGAGCAGACTTTTGAAGGGAGCGTCGCCGGTGCAAGACCGTGCGATCGGCATGATTATCTAGAGTTCACCAGCGGAGACCGGACCCCGAGAGGACCGGGCTTTGTTGCATGTATTAGCTCTAGAATTACCACAGTTATCCATGGTATAAGACTTTCTCCAATAAACCATAACCGATCTAATGAGCCATCTGCAGTTTCTCTTGTATGTTCAGGATTGTACTTAGGCGTGCATGGCTTAATCTTTGAGACAAGCATATGACTACTGGCAGGATCAACCAGGTAACGGTCGACAGAACCAGGCGAGGCCCGTTCGCCGTCCGGGAGTCGCTCTCGCACTCCCCCCTCTCTCTCTCTCAATTCTCAATCGTCGATGCCGTGCTATTACGGTACAGTGATCAAAGAACCGCACGAAGGGATTCTCGAGGTGTATATCCCTACCCGAGTCGACTGGGTCGTCTCGAGAGGACTCGCAGTGGTCCCGCCTTGGAGACGGGACCGGTTCAAAGCGACGCGGCGGGAGGGCGACGGCTCGTCCACTGGAATAAAGGAGAGCAATCGCACGCTTCGAGCGTGCATTCGTTGCTTGGATGAAAAAGCCCGTACCGAGCGCCGAGTGCAACACATGGTCGCAGCAACGGCAGCATGCCCGAACGGGTCCCGTAAAGAAAGCTCGATATCTGACGACACCGAGGACCTGCTCTTTCTCCACCGGGGGTCTGCGGATGAAAAAGCTCAATGTCTGGGTGTGTACGTATATGCACGAAAGAACCATCCTTTCTTCGGGGCGAGTGGGTGAAAACCCCCGTATCGAGCGCCGAGTTGCAACACATGGTCGCGATGAAACGGCGGCTGAACCTACGAGAGGGCCAGGAAGAGACTAACGTGCAAAATATTTACGCACCACAGGCAAGAGCCTTTTCGAATCTCGGTGGACTCCCGTACGCGAAAGCTCAATATCTGAACGCTGATATATACGTGTGCACAGATGGACACCTCTGCCCACGGGGAGAGTGGGTGAAAACCCCCGTACCGAGCGCCGAGTTGCAACACATGGTCGCGATGAAACGACGGCTGACCCTACGAGAGGGCCAGCAAGAGTCCAAACATGACATTTATACACACACGACAGATATTAAAAGCCTTCTCGAGTCTTGGATCGACTCGACTACCCCCCTCATTTATAGAATCCGATTCACTCTGCCCACTCATTCTGACCATTGACCACACACTTAAGCCAAAACCCGCTACACTAAAGATATCTCGAAATCTTGAACGAGACCCAGATCTCTGCGGGTGAATCGGGCGGCATGCCGTCGCCGTCGGCTTGCACTCTGCACTCCGCCCGGTCGCATGACACTCGTGCCATCGAACGGGCAACGCTAGGAGCGTTCTCTCTTCTCTCCTCTTTCCTCTCTCTTCCTCTCTTCTCTCCTCTTTCTCCTCTCTCTTCTCTCCTCTCTTTTCTCTCTTCTCCAGGGGTCTGCGGATGAAAAAGCTCAATGTCTGGGTTTGTACGTATATGCACGAAAGAACCTTCTTGCTTCGGGGCGAGTGGGTGAAAACCCCCGTATCGAGCGCCGAGTTGCAACACATGGTCGCGATGAAACGACGGCTGACCCTACGAGAGGGCCAGCAAGAGTTTAACGTGCAAAATATTTACGCACCACAGGCAAGAGCCTTTTCGAGTCTCGGTGGACTCCCGTCCGCGAAAGCTCAATATATGAACGTTGATATATACGTGTGCACAGATGTACACCTCTGCACACGGGGAGAGTGGGTGAAAACCCCCGTACCGAGCGCCGAGTTGCAACACATGGTCGCGATGAAACGACGGCTGACCCTACGAGAGGGCCAGCAAGAGTCCAACCATGACATTTATACACACGCGACAGATATTAAAAGCCTTCTCGAGTCTCGGATGGACTCGACTACCCCTACCGACTACCCCCCCCCCCACGAGATCTGGAATTCTCGAACGAGACACAGATCTCTGCGGGTGAATCGAGCGGCCTGCCGTCGTCGTCGGCTTGCCACTCTGCACTCCGCCCGGTCGCATGACACTCGTGCCATCGACCGGGCAACGCGAGGAGCCTTCTCTCTTCTCTCCTCTCTCTTCCTCTCTTCTCTCCTCTTTCTCCTCTCTCTTCTCTCCTCTCTCTTCTCTCTTCTCCAGGGGTCTGCGGATGAAAAAGCTCAATGTCTGGGTTTGTACGTATATGCACGAAAGAACCTCTTGCTTCGGGGCGAGTGGGTGAAAACCCCTGTATCGAGCGCCGAGTTGCAACACGTTCTAAAAATACACTCTTCATGTATGGCTGTTTCAAGAGTTTGTGTTTTTTAGGATTTGTTGGTTTTTAAGATACATTTTGCTTTTTCTGGATCATTTTCTTTCTATGTTTTAAGTAGTAGATATATCGATTTCTAACTTGTATGCTTTATCCTTACTCATTATCAGTTTTATGATCTTATATTTATTAGTTTATACCGTTATATTATAGATCGTCTGTAAAGCGCACATATGCATCGTGCCTAGTGCGCTATACAAGAATATATTTACATTACATTACATTATACGTTTATGGGAATATATTCCGCCTTCGTGCGTTTTCAGAAAATTAAAATATGCAATTTAACTTATATAAAGAAAATGCAGTGAACTTTTTTTTAAATTAATTATTCATCTTATTTATTTTCGCTTGAAATAATATATAAATAAGTATTTCATTTACTTCATTTATTTTCAAATATTCATACCCCCTTCCCCACCCTCGAAAATATTTTGTTTAAACACAAAACGTTTTATTTGTGTCCTATATGGCAGTAAAATTTATTTATCGTTTATGTCAACATTGTCAAATAGACATGTTAGGTGCAGCGGCTACCGTAATGGGTACAGCTATATGACCACATGCTTACAAGAACATGTAAGGCAGAGAGAAAACATCTTGACATTAGTATCTAATGAACAATTATTTTTGTCCTATACCCAAGTTAATTTCATTGTACAATATATATGTGTAATTCTTAATGGAATAAAAACATTGTACATTATATACAAATCAACATAGGCTATGAATATTGGAAATTAATTCCAATATTTCAGTCATTTGTCCCAACTTACAATTATAACGATATTAGATGACAATGATCGCTGCTAATTTTCTTACAGCTTTTTCAGATTCCTGTACATGTTATATGATGTAACATTTTGCATTCAGATGACCTTAAAATTTCAATTTACCCGGCTCAACCAACCTGTCCCTTAATGATGGCATATTTGATATTGTTTGTTGTATATTACCCTTTGTCGGTTTCTTTGATTACAAACTTAAATTATTGAATAATTTCTTAATTGGTTTTGTAGTTTTCCAACACTTTCCTCTCCTCATATTCATGATATCTTGTAAGTTACTTACCAAAGTGTCCTGAATTTCTTAGACGGCAGTACATAGTTCAATAATCCTACAATATCGTCCTCAGTAAGTTCTGGTTGGTAATTCGTGTCTGCATTTACCAATAACTTCTCCAGTGATGAGAGGCTTGGTAGACCAATACCAGACCGGAGGATGATGGTATTGTTGTCAACCTTACTGAAGGACCACCGCAGCTCTAGATCAGATATTGGGATCTGAAGAAAGATAAATAAAATAATAAACTGTAGTTTAGATGCATGACCTCATTGACAGTAAATATTATTGAACGTACTTACCGCTATTAACTGAATATTATTTATAGAAGTTAACGAAAGCAATAAGCAATATTCAACTAACTACTGATGCGTAAATACCGCGAGTACGCAGAAAAGTCAAGTATGATTTAGACTGAAAAAAATCTGCTTTGCCTATGAAAAATAAAGGAATAGCCTCCAAGATCAATTTATACAAGTGGTTGCAGATCTCGACTTAAGTCATTTAGGCTAAGCTACTGTCATCTGCCCTTCAACACCCCCCCCCCCCTAAGTCCTAACAGACTAACTCGACATAACAACACATATGCCGGATTAACTTTTCTTCATCATAGCTTGGTCTTCAAACACAAACTTATATGTACCATTCTTGAAAAAAATAACATGCCAAGAAGTAAATAAGAAAATCGTTAAAATTAAATAATGTATCTGTGAAAATTAAACTATTTCTGTTTCACGTCTGTACACTCATCGATCATCACATTAGTATAAGCGCGGTTGATAACGCTTCAACCTTCATACAGTAACGGTAAGAACGAACTTTCCCTCCCGACACATACGGGGTAAACACGACCGACACACGCCCGTGTATACCGCTAACAAGCAACGACACGTCAACGCTATTTCATATAATGTATTGTGCAATACATTCAACGCCTATGAAGTTGTATATGCAATGTTTGTTGTAGGCTAATTCTTTGTCGTGTCTACTCTAGAGCAGTAGTTCAGCTAGGTATAATATACATTGCGTTACAGCATTATCCACTACCCCCCCCCCCCTCCTCCTCTTCCCCGAACAAACTATACATAACAACAAACAATAACTGTCAAGGCTGGGGGATATCTGTACCTGATAATATAACACATTAGCTACACCTTACTGCTGACATTAACGGTGTATAACATGTAAACAGTCGTTTGTTTGAATTCTCTTTATATCTTCCTGGGTGTACGAACCCACACTCATCTGTACCAGTCTTGCATGAGAACATACGTTAGACAAGAGATGAGAGATAAGTTAGACAATATTATGTTGACATTACATGATAGTTGTAAAAATTAAAGTTTCTATTATTTTTCCCGTTTCTCGTTCCCTACTCTGTACACTCATCGATCATCACGTCAGCATTATCGCGGTTAATCAGGCCTCAACCTACATACAGTAATCACAGGAACGAACTTTTGGTCCCGACACATGCAGAGTATATACAACCGACACAAGCCCGTATGAACCGCTTACAAGCAACCACTACGTAAGCTCTAGTCAGACGCTAGTTTTTATTATAATATTGTGTTTCGATAACTAAAATAAATTACATGCATATGATATTCTCTCAAAAATGTTTGTTGTAGGCTCATTCGTAGCCGTGTCTAAAGTAGCATATTGTGCAGCATCAAATGTTACAATATGTAACAGCATCATAACTGCTACAGTAAATGTCTTTGCTAAAAGTGAGCGACATTATCTTAATCCATGTACCACTACCACTCTCCATTCTCCACTACCACAGATAGACTGTGCCCAGGGACCGGCTGTGACAGCTTAGAGAGTACCGCTCATGTTTTTTGGCATTGTTGCTTTGTATTAAATTAATTATGGGAGTGGTTCTAGACCTGAACCGACCGTGTTACGGGAGACCGTTCATGGTCGGTAGGGCAGGGCTTTATTTTATATGGGGTAGACCCTCCAGTTTGTTCGGTTGCGGTGTTGCACCGCATTATTTTTGTTTGCTCTATTGTGAAAAAACATGTTTGGCGGAATAGATGTAATGTGGTTTTCAGGGGGAAATTTGCCAGTTGGCAGGCAGTCCTAGAGGCGGTGAAGTCTGACATTCGCCTTAAAATTGAAAGCGATTTTCGCCGTTTATCTGGGGCTGCCTTTTTTGGACGCTGGTGTGCTGGGGAGGGGTTTTTCGTTTCGCTGCGTGCGGGTCGTCCTTTTGTAGTTTTTTTTAATGTTTGAGTTGGGTGTTGGGCGTTTTGTCTCTGCAGGTCGGCGGGATTATGTTTTTTGGCTCGCTTGACCTGAGTTTTGTTTTGTCAGTATGGGATGGTTCGGTAGTGCCGTTTGGCCGTGACGTTTTGTATCCCGCATGGCGGGTCACGTAAAAAGCACTACCACTCTCAATGCGACCTCACGATACATTATCACTACCAGTATCGGGGCTAACTCGGCTCTCGGAATGTATCATTGGATTACGGCATACTGTTCGCTTGACTTTATGAGTTTCGTTTATGAGAATGGGATGATTCAGTAGTGCCGTTTGGCCGTGACGTTTTGGATCCCGCATGGCGGGTCACGTAAAAAGCACGGCATACTGCTATATTGCTCGGTATATATACGTACGGATTAGTGTCGAATGAATAACTATTCTAAAAAAACAGTTATATTGTTTAACACAAGCCATTTACATTAGCCTACAGCCATGTTTTACGGCCAGTGGTAAAGTCCAAGACTATCTTGACAGAAATAAACGAGCATGTTACTGGAACTAGGTCTAGGTCTAACCATCAATAATTGGTCTACATTGTTTGCAGTATTAAACTTACCTTCAAAACAAGATTGTTTTAGTTGGAATATATCCCAAAGACATGATAAACGTATAGGCCTAGGCCTAGACTTGACATATCCTAACTGCGTACGTCCAAATAAAAGCCCCGCTTTCAACACATTAAAAATACCGTTATATTATCATGGTCGACGCGCATGCATAGACGCGGCAGGCTGAATGACTGACATACCATCTGGTTATATTATTGTAGCAGTTGTAATGCGTCAATTGAACAATTGAACAATTGAACAGGTGTTATATATAAGCTGTGAATAGTTTACTGAGCGGTGAATAAGTTAGCGTAACTCGCCCTAGTTAACCTTATTGAGAACACAATATGTATTTATAATGTTATAATACTGCGTAAAGATGATGATTGAAAAACGTAACCTACGAATGCTGCTGACAGGATAATATATCTACTAAAGATGAAAGCCAAATACTGTGCAGCTGATGCGATCAAATCAAACATAAACAGCAGTGTTTGTATCGAGGAAACAGTCAATAAAAGTGGGGGCGCACTCCCAAAATTTGTCTTAGAGATAGTGTCACTATTAGTTTTCAGCTATTTATACCCCTCGTTATATATGTCATTGGTTGGTTTACAGACCCAGAAAGCAGAAAGATCAATTCAACAATAGTAGCAATTCAACAGAGAAAATGCCCTGAAAATTGTGCTTCTTTTACATTATAAGCATTATAACTATAGAGAGAAAAGTAAGCAGCCTGTTATTATACAAAGAGTTATTATTAAGCAGTCTTGCCCAAAGTTTTCTACATTTGATATGAGAGCAGCAGAGTTTTATCCTGTAGTACGTATATAGCTTATGTTGTGCTGAGAGGGGATCAGCCTATTTTGAGGGTACATAGACAGTGTTGAGCGGGAACGAGTGCATATTAAGAGTACGTAGTACGATGACAATTAAAAAATATATGATCGATAAAATTGGAATGGAGTCATGTACTGGGTTCAATATAAAAACACCAACTTGATAGCGATAAATGTCAAAGTAACAGACAATTTTTAAATTGGCAAATAGCGGTACCGAATGATGATAAAACAGTGTTTATGTAAATTAGACGAATGAATATTTTCTGTGAGACGAATTAAGGTTGACCCTTACTGTGTTATAAAGAGAATAACAATTAACTAGGCATAGTACCAGTAAGACGTATCATATTATATATAAAATGCTTTTATATATTTTTTCTTTGAGAATATAACATTATTATTACAATATTTCTATAGCGCCATGACTAAAAAGATATAATATGGCGCTTGACAAAACATATAGCTAAACACATGTATAAACAAATAGAAGTGAGCAATACGAAGACAAGATACAAATAACAACTAGGCAAGACAAAAGTCAACCACAGAGACAGGCAAGAGACTTAACCAAATGCTTCGCTAAAAAGATGTGTCTTAAGGGATTTCTTGAAAGTAGGGAAAGACACCTGATCCCGAACGTACGAAGGCAAGTCATTCCATAGTTTGGGCCCACACACAGCGAAAGCCCGGCTACCAAATTTGGTGCGCGGGGTGGGAATATATAACGAGTGGGAAGAAATGCTCCTGATGCTGTATGGGTAGACACGTGTAATCAACATGGTATGGAGATATTCTGGAGCCTGTTTATGGATACATTTGAATACTAAGCATATAAGTTTAAATTTGATTCGCTGAGCTATGGGAAGCCAATGCAAGCTCCGCAAACACTCACTAGCACTATCGTATTTTCTCTTGTTGAGAACTAATTTGGCAGCCTGGTTTTGGATGGATTGAAGTGGTAGTAATGTCGTGTAAGGAAGACCAATTAAAAGAGCATTGCAGTAATCAAGGTGCGAGATGACAAGACCGAGAATTACCAATTTACAGCTCTCATAGTTGAGGAACTTACGTATCCTTCTGATTTTATTTAGATTGCAGCTGGCAACCCGAACTCTGCTAGTAATATGTGACTTAAGGGACATATTGGAGTCCAGGCGGACGCCCAATAATTGTACATGCTCAGCTACATTAATCTGAGAGTCACCCACAAGAATCGAATTAGTGGTCGTTTTATCATTGTAATATTGAGAATTGAAAACGATAGCCTCGGTCTTGGCATCGTTCATTTGAAGTTTGTTCTGAGACATCCACGTTTTTACCTCACCCATAGTATCCGTTATCATGGAAACCGCAGTGTTCTCATCCCTCGTGTCCCTAGATTTAAAATGGGTGTAGAAAGAGTGGTCATCGGCATAACCAACTATGTTGAGGTGATTACGATTAGAAATAAACGTGATAATGGACTCAGCCATGGTACTGGAATAGCAATTGAAAAGAACAGGACCCGCCAAAGACCCTTGGGCAACAGAACAAGGTAAGTCCCCAACCGCAGACACACTAGAATTGACAGCCACCCCATACTCTCTCGGATAGAGATAAGACGAGCACCAGTCCAAGGCATGACCAGTAACACCAAATTTTCTTTGCATCACATTTAACAGTATACCGTGATGAACTGTGTCAAATGCTGCAGAAAGATCTACAGCAACGAGTAACGTGGATCGCTGGCGGTCCATGTTCAGCAGGATGTCATTTACCAGCTTCACTAGTGCTGTCTCTGTACTGTGAAAAGGTCTGTAAGCACTCTGATACGAAGGGAGAGGAGCGGGGAATTCATATGAGACAGTAGCTGATCCACAACCACTCTCTCAGTGAGCTTAGAGACCAAAGGGAGATTACTGACAGGGCGGTAATTGTGAGGAAGAGCGTCAAGGGATGGACTCTTTAGTGGTGGAGTGACATACGCTCTCTTCCACAGCAGTGGAAATACCCCTGACTGAACAGACAAGTTAACCATATGCACAAATACAGGTAATAAAGTGTCAATGTGACGTTTCACTAATCCGGAAGGAGTCGGATCAGACGGACAAGTCGTCATTTTAGAACGCATAATAATCCTACGTATACCATCATGGTCAACTGGCGTAACACTAGAAAAAGTGGTAGGCCAGGAGTAGTGGGAGCAATTAAAATCAGGGTAACCCTGCAGTGCATTCCTATTGGCAAGGATTTTGTTCATGAAAAATAATGCAAACTCTTCTGATAATGACTAATCATCGCCCTTGGGCAGCGGGTTAGATTTAACCCTACCAGTTAACTTGTTAATCAAATTATACAGCTTGGACTGGTCAACCCCACACTCGGCAATTTTCTGTGAAATTGTCTCCGATCTACGCTCATGCAGGTGTTGATTATAGTGAGTCCTAAGAGTTTGACATAATCGTGACATACAGGGTTACGGGATTTGACCCAGGCAGTTTCAGCCTTTCTCAGTTGTGCCTTCAGGGTCTGACCCATCATACCACGGTACGGCCTCCCTATCAACAACCATTTTAACCTGTTTAGGAGCGACATCATCAATGATTTGAAACATACTCTGATTATAGAGCTGTGCTAGGTCGTCAGCATTATCAACACAGATGCAGTTGTCCACTACAGATGATAACAATGAAGAAATATGATCATGATCAATACCCTTGAGATTACGAAATGATATCATCTTGGTAGAGAGACCAGGCTTACACTGAGAAAAGCTACACACAACAAAGTTATGGTCAGAGATCAAGTGTCTCTATCTTGGTTTGGTGATAATCATCGTGTCATTGTCTCGAACAAAGATTAAGTCTAGAGTGTTGCCCGAAAATGAGTGGGGCATTTAACCAGTTGTCAAAGACCAAGGGTGGCAAGTAAAGATTGATTGATTGATAACATAGATAACATAGTGCGAGTTAATTACACAATTACGGAGACGAAAGAAAAACCAACCTTGCATATATATCTTAGGGCAGGCAAGTGGATTATCAATGAATTTAGTGAGACGAGTAACATGTAATTCAGTCATAAATTACTTATAGCGATACAGCAAACAGATTGCATTATATAACATATTTGAGCCGTAAATTGTACTGTTATATGCTAAAAGTGCCAAAAGTAAACTACATAATATATTACAAATCATTATAACATTTTATTTATATTTATACTACATTATATTGCAATGGTATTATGCATGAGGGAAATTATTACTACTTTATTATGGTGGGGTTTGTTATTAGATTGTAGCTGATATCATAGAACTGAGGTATATAAGATAGTTTGTCAAGAATTAAAAAAAAAGACAATGATAAACCATATAATAGTAACAAATGAGTAGCCTCGATAATACTTACGTCATGACTTGATGCTATCTGTAGCAGCTGTACGGTAGACCTCTGTAGTAACTTGCTGTCATCTCTTCCGATGAAAACCTCTTTAGAACAGAGCTCTGTAACAGTCTTCCTGATCTCCTCAATGTCTCCATTTTGTTCCAATATGCAGAGGATTGCAAATTTATCACAATCCTTTTTCTTCTTCAAATGTTCGATAATTTTACTCGCAGATGTAAGATTTAGTCCACATGCGAATCGAAAGACATACTGGAGGTCTAATGGATCCATCTTACCTAGAATTTGTTCTAGTTCAAACGCATTTCTTGCATTTGCAGTGACAATCGCCAACCTAAACGACGCATACCATTCACAGAATATTTTATCGTAGAATCTTACTTCAGTATTGGTCTTGATGTCCCCGCTAGAATTTTCTCTGTTTGAATCTTCAAGTATCTCCTCCTCTACTAACATACCCACACGGATATACATATCATAAAACTGTTACCAAGTCTCTGACGGAGCTGTTTCTTATTCCATGTAATCTGCTGGTTTTCTCTGTTCAGACCTTCAAATGCTACTTTATCCAGTTCAGCATGATTCATTTCATATTCAACATAGTAGCTAACTACATTGTGGTCAGATGCCTTGTTTCTAGTGTGACTATGGAAACATTTTAACATGTATACGAAAAAGTCTGTTACCGACTTAAATTTCTGGAAGTCGTCTCGTTCATGAGTTATGTGAGCGAACGTGACGAAGAACAGAGGTACTTGACAAATGTCATCAAGGATTGGGTTTTCTTGCAATCCTCGCTTGATTTTATCAACGGCATTTTCGTTATTTTCACCTGTTATAGCCTTTCGAATATACTGGTCACGCGCTGTTTCGTCAAACCCAATTAATTCCAGTCGTTTCAGTGATGACCTTTCGAAGTCTGTTGGTATAAACCTAGTTGTCAAAGTTACATCAAATGTTTCAAACAATTTGGATTTAATGATGCGCCAGATATCACTTCGATTATTTTTTTCTCTATTTGGATATTCGTCAAAGCCGTCCAGAATTATTTTTACTGTATTGCATCGTTGCAGAATATCTTTAATGTCTTTGGAATTCAAGCGGAGCTCGCTCGGCAATAATATAACTTTGATAGCTTTATAGATTGATCTTACATTACCCAACTGTCTAAGTTTCAGAAGAATTAATACATCCGATACAGAGACAGGAGAGTCCTTGACACCATTACACCAGTCATAAGCTAGCTGGAGGGTCAGAGTTGATTTACCGTATCCAGCTTCACCCTTCACAATACGCCTAGTGTATGACTTTGAACTCGAATCAGTAAAAATGTCTTTATACGAGCTCAAACGTTCTTTCTCTAAGTTTTCGGACTGAGTTTCTAGGACGTGTTCAATACCTCCCTCAACAAAAACCTTATCTACACAATATAGTCTGTCCTTTATGTAGGGAATTGGTTGTAATGCGTCATACTGCTTCTTGTAAACAGTCTTCAGAGAATCTAGAAGTATGCACTTCTTTTCTGGTAAGAAAATATTAAATAATTAATTTAGTCAAAACAAACACGTAAACGTGATGCTAAGAAACATTTGAAGGTATTCCTGATATATGTTTTTTTTATAAACATCAATATTAGCAGCAAAAATCAATAAAATAGTATTTACTATACATATTGTGCATCTAGAATGTACTCATTTTCAACAATATATTGAGCCACTTTCAAAAGAAAATTGAAACTGTCAGCACAGTGAATTAGTCATAACATCATGTCGCTCAGTGTTGATATCTGATTGTTTGTACACTATTTATATTCCTGTGAGATATGTCATCACTATGCTGGTCGTTATTTGTTATATCAACACCTCAGTAAATTTCAATATCAGATAGTCACTTTTCATTCAAGTTTTCACTGTAGATCAGCTTATAACATACACATTATTCAAGGACTGGTGTTATACATCAAGTTTGTAGGGACAAAAATACGGTCTGTTACAACATACCGATGACTCACATTCTTGGCTTTCGTGAGTATTTGCCAGAACTCAATTAAGCTTCTTCTAGCAATAGCCATAGAGGGGGTATTTGCTTCATAATACTGCAGTGATGTCACTAACATAAGCTGTAGGGTTTGTCATTACATGTTATCATAACATAACGGGGGGGGGGGCGGGAAATAGTGTTGGTAAGAAATGAGTCGTTTCGTCTGTCTTTTATATGTTCGATAATGTTTCCGTACCTTCAAACGACAATATAATAGCAGTGAATTAGTTTTACATAGTTAAAGGAGAAACACTCCCAGACTACATCTTAAGTCGATGGGATAGATATAACTGTCAAGAAACATTTAATCCATTTCAGAGATATCAAAACATTAAAGTTCATTTTCCTAGCAAATAGAGAAAGTAAACGGATTCAGATCCTAGTTACATTACGTTTAATTGTCAAAGTGGCGGCTTCCAAACTTAATTATTAAAGTAGGATATCTTCCAAAATTATCTATTTAGAAGTGTTGTGCCTGTCATATCAACCAAAGATGATTGTTCGGTTTGAATCCGATTAAAGTCACATTTAATTCTTCTCAACTTAAAGGATAGAGGTGGCGGTATTAAGATTGGTACAACATGTTAACGTGCTGATTAGAGCAATTGCACGTTTACACCCATGTTGTTTTGACCTGTTATTTAATGCACATGCTACAGAATACGATAATACTGTGAATGTGTCACTTACCTACTAAAGTGAGTTTTGACTGTGAGGCTGGCGCCGTTCCTCCATGAGTAAGTTGTTTCTTACTCCGAACGGCCTTACGTTTACCTGGCATTTCACGACTCTTGAAACAAAGTCAATGACTGCCAATTTGTAGTTGATGCTTTGTTGTGGCATTTATTGTCGATTTCCTTGTCATCTTTGACGGCCAGTACTGATTTGTAGATGGAATGAGATTTTATCAGCATCACGTTACACGCAGAGTAGACATATTGTAACAACCAACGTGAATTAATAGTCAATTATTTACGTAATTTACTATGGTACACCGATTTTATGAAATACTGTGTGTGGTAAAGAGAAATAAGTAAGGGCATCCCGCCCCCCCCCCCTCCCCAACCAACATTTTTTTGATGAACCCAAGGAAATCCATATACAAAAACATTGTTCTGTTCGGCCTCGAAGGTGAGAAGTGATTGATGAAAGAGAAAACTGGGATCATCTCCATAATTACACACTAATGAGAGGCAGAACAATCAAGAAGTATGTGATATGCAAGGGTGACCTTTTATTTTCTTACTTTATTGAAATTATGATGCTCGCCATTGATTTATTAATATAGCCATTTCAGCGTTTATCTGTTTTTTGACACATAAATGAATTGCTTATGGTTACGATATACATTCTGAAACATGGTGTATATCTGGCACTAATTATTCATAAACTGTTTTTATCGAATCATGAAGTACGGTCATATGATTACAGTTATTTAGTTAAAAGATGAATTAACCTAGTGTCCATTATTACCAGTTTTGAAACAACATCTGTAAATCATAAACCCCTTTAATGAAAATGTGATATGTCACACATTGTTGAAATTACAATAGAATGACCATGGATGGCAACGGGACTAGAGTGGCATGATGAATATTCATCAAGACATATTTTATCCAATTACAGAAGATATCTAAATAAAGTCATATAATTTCATATTCAAATACTATTTTATCACCTCTAACAGGAACGAAACTAGCTAAATGAGTTAACAGTAAAATCAATCGTTATCATAAACATGTAGGCAAACAGTTTTCCAGCAGAATAGACAATACCATGCTCAACAAAACGAAACTACCAAGCTATGTAAACAACTATTTACCAACAGATCTACTAACATCTGACATAACGATGTGTCAAGTGCGCAAGTCTGACATAGATATCCTGACTGAACACTTTGAGTGGGTCAGATTATGTCGAACTCCATATACTACGACGAGCTAGTTTTAGAATGTATCGACATTGTTATATGTCTGATATTGGCAAGATTGTTATGTTTTTTTTGTACACGAAGTTTGCCTGACATTGTATATTACTGTCTCCTGAAGCATAGTGATAATTTTCTTTATTTCCTATCCCCTGACTGCCGCATCTCCTTTGTCGCGTGTGATAAAGAGGGAGTCAGCGATGCACTATAAACAGCTGGGTTGAGAGTAGATGAATTTGTTTGGTGTCGTTTTCCGGGATCTATCTTGGGTTATTTTTATTTCAAGGGATAACCCACCAAGTGAAGATATTCTGATATAAGGAAATTATGCATTACCTAGTAAAGACTCTCATATGAGAGTCATGTTTCCCATTGATACTGAAGGGCAACGTATCAACAACATCCGCAATCAGATTCAACAAGAAAAAGCACCATCACTACCACCACAGGCAACAACTATAACTTTATTCATCATTATAACAATATGGTCTAGTTCTTGAGAAATTTTAATGATAATCGCTATCAATAACCACCGTTACGCTTTTAATAGTAGACAATTGTTTTCCTTTAACAAGTGCAAACAAGTTATGATAACACATTGACCTACCGTCTTCTTCATTTCCATATAGTAAGCTTTAGTTTACTCCAAATCAGATATGCAGATAGTACATGCAAATTGAAAATACAGAACGCCCTCATCCCACATTTGCTAGGATTATTTGACTTTCTCAGAAACAGGGCACATGAGGGGAGACCGCTCTTTTATTAATTTGCTACGCTTCGAGCATGCAATTGCATGACGGTTTTGTGCACTACCGAAGACTGTGGAATGAAACTTTGTCGAATAGACAACTATTTTTGATCGATACCGTATATTGTAATATGCTGTAATTATTGGTAATATTAAAACTATTAATGTAGCTCTCTAGGAAGAATACAGCCTCAACAAAATTGTGTAATTATTATAGTAATGTAATACAAGTACCAACAATTGAAGCTTCAAAACACAAGAACGTTTCATAATTGATATCAAATCATATATGTGGGGATCGACCATGTCTGTAAGGTATATAAGAGATTTACTCTTGTTTCTCACATTGATGATCGGGTTACTTCAGCTCAATATAGCAATTGAATTCCGTCTTTCTGAAGTAATTTCGTATGCACACTGTAATGATCACGACGTAGTGGAATACAGATGTTTTATTCATATGAGATTTAACTTCTTTTCTAATATAGAATGTAAACCTTAGCCTCCCATAAATAATGTTGATATTGTAATTGACAAAGATATACCATCTTGAACAAATTGAAGGCTTTGTTGCTACAAGAGTGGTTTAAATCAGATAATAGTATTAAGTGGGCGTTTAAAATTACCATTCTTTACTTTAACATTCGAAATGCACCTTTACATAATGATGAATCTAGATCATATTTATGACACTTTATTTCCCCTCAGCATTTATAGGGTTGTAACATTTGATACGAAGAAGCCTTTATGTTGTTTTCATGTTTGCCAAGAAGTTCAAGTTACTACTGACAGACCAGAAGTTACAAACAACTTTACGGTAGTTTTATGGAACGCACCATGCTTTATGGTTACCGTATAATCTGATGATTGTAAGTTTTATCATAGTAAATATCAGAGATCGTGACCGAAAGCAGAGAGATAACCAAATACGTAGTGCGCAAACAGAATTCAGAGTTGAATGTACGATGTGGAGAACTTGTCTAATATATCAGGTTGAGTCACATCTTGTAATCTAGGTTTCATATCTTCAAACCGCTCATAAAAGGTAAATTTGATAAAGTGCTACGTTTCTCCCAGTATCAAGTACATTTTTCTACAGTCTGAGTACAGCTTTGTTGGAATCCGAGTACCACTGGTTATCAGTGTCCGAGCACGGTGTTTAATTTCCTAAAAGCGTGTACTTTTGCAACTGAGTAGGCCCTAAGCAGTACTTTTCGAGTACTATCCACTCATATGAAGAAGAAAAAAAACAATTACACTATAAGTTATACACTTCTAAGTTAATTTGACGAAATGATCACTTTAGGTTTCCTACAAAAGAGAGATACAGAGAGATGGGAGGCCGGTAGGGGTAGAAGGGTAGAGCTACATTATCAACTCTTTGTAATACAAAGACAATAAAGAAACCGATGGAGTTCTTTATTACGTAATCGATTTTTAAGTGCCTCAGAATTCTTTAAATGCGCCAATTGAGACCAAAAACCAATAACCAGTAAACCAATAAATTAATAACCATATCTCATGTAGAACCTGGTTCTGAGGCCAAGGCTAGATCACGAGTATTTAGTAGTCATTACAAACAAGAAAACCCAAGAATACAATACATTTATGGAATTGTGATGAAATGGCTAACAAAATCTTAAAACATTTTTATTGTAGTCGCAATTGTTATTAGAACCTTAAAAGAATGTGTCGCCAAGGCATATTAAATTATGTATCTTAAGTTTGTCACTAAAGTTTATATTTACAACCATTAAACATTTTTCACTGCCTCATTAATTTATGGTGATCTGATATGTAATTTTTTCAGATTGTCTTGTTTATTATTTTGGGTTTATAAGAAATTAGCGAAATAAATAAAGTCCAGAACACAGCTAAATTTTAAAGTAAAACAACCATTGCTTGATTTGATTTGGTGTTTATTAATGACGACAATCCATAATACTGATCCTTTAAACTGTCAAAACAACTTATACAAACAATGCTTTTTGCTAATTGTCCTTTCTTTACGTGTTTCTGAATAGTATCATTTTGGCAGTTTCAATATATGTTTATCGGGATTGAAGGGCGGTTGTTTTGAAAAGTCTTGTTTAAATAGCAGTATTTGTCTACAAGCTTTCTTTCTCAATTCTACAACGATTACAAACATTGATAATACAACAAACTGAAAAAAAGTAATCCTTCCAAAGGTAGTTTTTTTATAATTTTAAGGGACACAAATCAACCAGCATCTTAATTTATATAACAGAGGTCGTTGTCAATTACAACTCTTGCAAACAGCATAAGAAGAATATATGTTTTCCATTCGGAAAATATCGTTGTACAAATTCGTGTCTATGAGTTTATTTTGTAAATCTATGATTTTATACAGCGTTACCATATTATCTGAACATTTTTCAATTTTCCCTTATCATATCTACGAGGTAAATTGTTAGCAGTGATGATCGGTAAAATATTGCTATCTCTAGTTCTTCTTAAAGAGCTTAAATATTTTAGATTCATTATTTGCAAACCCACATCCATTTCAGATAAAAAAAGGAAACATCAAAGTTTATATAGTAGTAGTGGTGAATATGTTTCTTCAAATGGTACATTTCGGCTGTACGACACAAAGGGCTCACAATGATGCAAATTGACTGATTAATTTGTCAACTTTCATTTCAATATTCACTAGAGGGAGTTCCATTATAACAGCTATCACTTTATATTTATTGATGCTTTGTTTAAGCATTTTGTGTAAACTGTTGTTTATAAATCGATGATGAGGTACTTTCTATAATAATAGAGGTGAAATGATGCGTTCTGTGGCACATTTAGACTGTCAATTAGGTCCATACCTAGTTTTTCACATTTCTTAGTGATAACCATATTTATACTATAAACAGAGGTGATCTTAATCTCGTAATTGAGTCCCAAAGGGAAGGCCTGGTCCAAGGAGCAACAAATGATTTTAAATACATTTGTCCTTTGGGTTTCCGTGATTTTTTTTGTTCAGACCGTATGATCAGGCTTTTCTAACATGAGAACTCCTCCGTTTTGATTATCAAAACGATGGCTTCCCTTTTGGGATGGGAATAGGGACTATTCTTGTTATGTGCTGCAATATAGTCCATATGTGCCATTCTTGAAATACAAGGTCAAATATCTTAGTTCTCTTTTGACATAAATATATGGTTCTGTCGTGAATGATACAGCTTTGTGAACGTTGACATTAAAGCATGACGGAGTACACAATTCAACTTTATCCTCGTTCTTTTAGCGACACCACGTGTAAATACAACTTCTAGCAAAGTAAGTAAAATGAAAATCCCGATAACAAATACATACATTAAAGAAACTGGTTGTAATTTCGAATACTAGGCATGATATCTCACAACTTTAATAGCATATTAAAGTGATAAAGACAACTGTTCATACAATGTTGAATGCTTAAATAATTATGGTGGCTTTCGATTTCATGTCACTCAAATTAAACATAATTATGTCTGATATGAAACAATGTATCAGTATGACATATGAATACTATAATTACGATATAAGAAGGGAGCACAAGTTTCAGAACAAATTGCCACATAATTGCAGAACATATCCATCTGAAATGCAAATCTGTCTGAATACATCGTTTATTATATTGGATGTTTCGTTTACAAATTTTTCTGATTATTGCTTGTAGAATGATAGTTGAGTTACAGTACTTTTGATACAGACGGAAAATCATTTAAAAGGGGAAAAATGACATACGAAAGAAGAACATTTACTAAGTAACCTACTAATATTTGCTGTTTATTACTATGTGCCGTTTACGAGACAACAGTAGTTGAAGTTATCATGTTTTGCACAGATGTAAACTTAAAGCAACAAAGAGTGATGTCATAGGGGCAAAGTTTCAAAGCTATTTCTATGTCTTTTTATATCTACAAAGTTCTACTTCAAAATTGAGATGCATCTCATACACTACTGTCATTGAATATTAAGTTCAACTCATATGAAAAGTTGGAAACCTTTCCAATCCCAGATCAATACCTTCAAATTAAAAATATATAAGCAAAATCAAACCATTTGCTGTAAAGGTGTAATTATAAAAAGACAGGTTTTTTGTCAAATTCTAATGATCGATATCTCGAGAACGTCTTGCTAATTGGATGGAAACTCATCAGGATGCACTGAACGCGTTCCTCTTTCATTATACTACTTATAAGTAATGTTAGCTATGCTTTCTTGTAAAATAACTCTGGTATAAGTCGGTTTTCTAAGTTGTTCTAAAGAACGTTACTATATTGTAGCCTGTAACGTTAATAAAAATGGATGTTTTAAGATATTTGAAGCTGTGAAACACCAGGGAAAATTAATAAAGTATATTCCTGGAAAATAAGATCTGTGAACTTGTTAAATGTGTCTAATGTACCATGAAACGAAGCGTTTCAATTAATTCTTGAGTTGACACTTTAAGTAAACCCTGAGCAATATATTCACATAGTATAGATAACACGTGGTATATTGCGCAGGTGTCAAGTATGATATACGATAAAAGTGCGATACTTATGGCATTATTGTTATTTTAGAAGATAACGTCGATGCCGATCCAACTTATTCTGCTCGGTGGTTTAGTTATATTATTCAGCTAAGTAATTTATCTATGTGTTGACCAAATGAGTTATGACAGAAATTGAAAGGATTATGCCTGTAATGGTCAGGAAACAAACTTATCAAACAAGAAAAATGTCCCTTACTTCGCGGATGCGTTGAAATTTACAGTATAATTATGGCTAACCGGTTGCATTTTCCTCAAAAGCTTGCCAAAATAAGGACAAATATGTCTCCTTGTTTCACTTTTTTTTAGCGAAGGGGCGGGGGACGGGGCCATTTCGGTTTAGGCTTTGTATATTACAAAATGGTTACAATTTGACTAAAAAACATGAAGCTACATATGTATAACACAGAACAAGAATTTAGGGAACATTCGAAGTTACTTTTCATAACAAAACTCTATCGGTAAAGGCTTAGAAAAATCGTTATTCATGACACTCTCAAATATACCAACAGATAAAGTTGGAACTGAACTTACCTTATTGTATTGAACAATTTTGTTTTTCCCATGCGAGTCTCGTGATGCTTCTCCACATCGATATCAGATTGTGAACAAAATCAGCGATTTTATACTGTCTAAATACGTCACAGAAGACTGAGTTATTTACTTAGTAGATTTAACTTTGTTTAATCAAGTAGGCCTGCATATTTACCTCAAAATGGATCTCGAGAATGTTTATGAGATTTTATCTTAACGTCGTATGTTTATAAGGCTATTAAATTTGGTAAGTAATCAACTTTATTGTTACTATATTGTATTTTAGATACCCTAAAGATTATAACACAATGAGTGTTACTATATTGTTTTGATCAACGACCAATAGGAAGCAAATAGACCAGCCAATGTCATTCTAAATAGCGTTTCTAAAGAAATTACGGAGGGTTGTGTGTACATTTGTAATATCATGCACTGACGATAAGAGACACCGTAGTATACTAGTTCTTGCAATTGTAACGCGTACATAACTTTTCTTACATGCAACTTCTTTTAATTGTATGCTCAAGTATTTGATTAACAGGGTAATGAACATAGTGAAATGTTAAACTATTGGAAACAAGCAAAAACGTTTAAAACCCAAGACACTAGATCACATGTAGTTGTGGAATATATCATTGATGTCCCCTATCTTATAACTCCTCAATTCTTCATGAACGGTACATGCGATGAGATTACGTTATGTTTGCATCGTTCAGTATATTTGTTATCATTGGTAACATAACACGAACTATAGTGAAAGCCAGTCCTGCTTCGAAATATATTCTAACATTGACTATTCGACCGAAACGTTCAGAAATATATACGTGTTAGCTTACTACTTGCCTGACATTGACGCGAGTACAGGTCAATCATTTATTTCTTCATATTTCGTTCATGGCATATTTGTACAAGTTACATAACGTCTACAAAAATATAACATATCTTGATGACATCTTTATGTAATAAACCGATATTATGATACAGGCATATCGAAAGGTACGAGATATCCCAACAAGCATAGATATTATCTCTAACTTACACTGTCGTAACACTTCTACTGACACTAAATTCATGGCAATGGTGCTGCAAGCGTTTACATACATGTTACGGTGGATTGTAATATACAATTATGACATGTTATACTTCTGATTGCATTTAAATTAAAATGCTTGCCGTTGATTGTTTCAATAGATATTTCAGTGTATAGTTAACTTAAATATATTAACATATAACAATTATATCACTGATACGTTCATAGAATCACACCGTTATATGATGCATCTGGAATTGTATATTCATGGGAAATCGCATCCCATCTTGAATAGTACGGCCATATATATCGTGCATTAAATGAGCCAAGCGTCTAAATAATCAATTTTCAAGCAACATGTTAAAAACGTGTATCCCTTTATAGAGATGTGAAATAGCTCACAGTATAAAACAATATGAGAGGATCGCAACGGGACAAGAGTGGCTTGTTTAATATTCACTAGGACACGTTTTATGCTATCGCAGAGTACAGGTTCATCAAACAGTAATATATCAAACAAATATTATGTTATCACCATTGAATAACACAGACCGGGTGCTGTAAATAAACAAAAAAGTCCAACAGAAACGAAACTAACCAAATATGTAAACAAAAACATATCACTCGATATCGTACAAAAGCAGTTACTTTATTTTATAAGAAGAATAAATACCACAAGTACCGTGTTCACTCATGTAAGGAATGTATGAGTACACATAAAAAAGATGAAGTAACACTCATTAAATATATTTCGAGA
>JAIPMN010196709.1:0-10901 GCA_020650975.1 Apostichopus californicus
ACATATGAGTCATTTTTCTTTACTTGAAGTGTACATAACAATGTGTCTAAATGTTTCTTGTGCAGTGTCCTTATTCATGATTCATGAAAGTTCTTACGTCATTAATATAGTGTTCATAGTAGCATTCCTTACAGCAAAGGCTATTAAGTGTGCTTAACATTGTTGTTTTTCAGTAGTCTTATGCAGTATGAAAGAGTCATTCACATCTGTTAGGCAACAATTCATCTTGTACATGTATTCCTCGTTCTTCATCTGTGTTAATTTCATTGGTAATATTGTCAATTATGTAATAAACTGTTTATACCCCTAGAAAGTTATGTTGTTGTGTGAAATTGACTGACAAAAATCAGAAAGACTCCGTCTGATAACAACATAAGTTATATTTTAACAAACATTTCATGGCAATTAAAAATGCGCGCATGCGCGGTGCAATATACATTCAAAGAGAAAACTGTCACAATGAGCCAGCTCCGAGTTTTCAGACAGCATGTTGCACTATTCAGGTAAAATGTTAAAGGGACGTATGCTTCTCAGAGTGGTAGCTGTGTAACACGGTACTGACTGTACCTGCAATATTATACATTCGAATTCATCCTTCTGTCCGCTTGTTTTGAGTTTTTGTTCCGTAAAACGACTTTGACGCATTTGATGATCGTCGTTTTCATTCAACTGTAAAATACAAAAAGAAATGACGACAAAATGGCTGGCATTATTTGAAACAGATCAATATTTATCTGACTCATTGGTGGAACTTGCAATGGGATTGGAAGGTAAATTGCATACTAAATATCCTCGTTGCATGTAGTCTTTGGCATAGACGATTATCTCACAAATGCCGGTAGCCTATTGTCGATCTTGGTAAAACACTATAATCTGACTAGCAGAGAGATATAATGACAGAAGGGGGATTTTATTGACCAATGTATCACACAGATGGTAAAATCGAATCACAAGGAAAGTTAGTAATAAGTTTATGATAGTAAATTATCCTTGGATATTGAGTACAGAATACATGATAAATAATGACCTTTAATTGAACTTTTGGTTAGGATTGCATGTTTACAACAACGGTGCAAATAATACTTATATCATCTGCTAAAGGAACCGGGGAATGAAGCTATGTTCATTGTAAAATATGAATGTTTTCATGATAGCTCTTTACACATGGATCTTAGGGCTTGTAGGTAAGGATAAGATGAATAGCAGATGCTACTCCCAGACCTTGGCTAGTAAGTAAATTATGTAAATGTAGAGTAAATAACGTAATGACTTACGACTATCAGTCATTGGATGTTGATATATAAAACATGTTCTATGTATTTATCTAACTGACATATCATATCATTCACGAAACTTCAGTAGATATATACAGTATGATTGCTAGTGAAGACCATGATTGCTATGATTGCTATGAACTAGTTAGCAATATACAAGAATTTAACAGAAGTAGTTGAAACTTAGCCAAAACTTCATTTTGTAATCATTCTGACATATTTAGTCATATGCGGTAAAGCTTGCTTTTCATTACGATGCACAGTTTACCATAAACCTAGCCATTAATGTGTACAAAGCAATTAACCAACTGATGTTGCCTGATATCATTGCTACCTTACTGTACTGTTTGTATTGATTTTTGTGTTGTATCTGCCAAAGTATTCCCCCACGAGCTGATCAGACGAAAATCATGCATACATGTGCATTACAAAATTTGAACTGTCTCATTAACAGACACGAAAAAGACCATTCATTATAACAACATGCCATGGAAAACATGTTACTCATGGTCAATATTTTAAGCTACGCCGTTTTGGCTAAACTATATTCCCTTTGCGAATGAATCGTGATACAAATTTGACATCACATCCTGAAGATTGTACGGTTGATTAGTAAAGTCGTTTGGTGTTCGTGCATAGGCTCTATCTTAAGTTCTTTTCTTAAAATGTAAATTAGAAGCATAGTCTGTTTAATGCCAACAACGTGTGTATGTATAAGTGAGTCAGCTAAAGCAACAAACTCTTACTGTACATAAATTAAATACAGCAACATCTGAGTATAGCCTGCATGCGACTTAGTTGCTAGTCATCTATAATTAAGTATTATTCCGAGAAGTGTACAGTACCTAGCTTCCTTGCTCTGGCTGAATAGAGGAGTCGTCTTTTTAGCTAAAATCTATTCCCTTTCAAAAAGACTCGCGAAACACATTTGACGTAACATCGTCATAATCACATGGTTACATTCTCGATGTAAGGGGGCTGGGGCTGAGAGTTGATACCTTGAGTCTTTTGGTGTTTGTTCCCAAGCCCTCGGACAATTATTTTCTTGTTTAAATCATATTCTGTTTGATACCAAGTATAGAACGTTTGTGTTTGTATAAGAGAATCAGCTAAGCGAACAAAGTTCTATAATTGGGATTTAACGCAGTAATATATGTAGTATTCTGTGACTATATTAATTCAAATCATCTACAACCAACAAAGGAGAGGACACATCCAGGGCACAGCAACATTTTCATTCTTACTGTGCTTTCGGGAGGTGGACAGGGAGATACAAAGACAGCAAAATAGTTAACAAACTCTAATATATATTCATAACAATTTCTCAGAAGATAATCACATATTGAACTCAACATAGTCTTCAACTTTCGACGTAACATAGCCATGAATTTGGAAATAAATGCAACGAGAATGTTTTCAGATATTTCAAGCGAGGAAGATCACGAGATATTAAAAGGACGAGACATGCGCACTTGAAACGTCGTTATATCAGTAGATCTGTATGCATATATAGTTGTACACATCGCTTGGTAGTTTTTTGTTTGTTGAACCGTGTGGTGTCTATTATATTCTATTGATATAATATAATGAGTGTTCGTTTTACCAATCTCGAGTGATATGTTATTATTTACAATTTAATATTTATTCATAGCTATTTCGTTTTTTGTTGGACTTAGTTGTTTATTTTGCTGATACAGCACCTATGTGTTCTATACACTGGTGATAACGTCATATGTTTTTCTTGTGTTGTAGCAATCCTTGTAAATAATTGCAGTGAAATCACGTCAATATCAAGCCAGTCGTATGTCAGGATGTATTTCTTTTATTGAATATTTCGGCCACACACTGATTAAGTTGAATATCACAGTACCATCAAAAACGATAAGTCATGTGGGAATACATTTAGAGGCAGCGTATTGCTATCGATATAGTTCGTATTATGTCAGCACTGAAACGTTATATACTACACGATTAAAACATATTGCAATCTCATCGCAAACCTTCACAAAGAATGGATTAGTTTTAAGATAAGAGGGCAACGTTTGTATATTCCACAACTACATGTGATCTAGTGGTCTGGTTTAGAAGCGTTTTTGCTGGTTGACCCCATTTTCTTCTTCGTCAAGTAGCGACAGTGATGGATCCTGTGGCCATGGGAATGGGTGTACGGCAGGAACACACTTTGCAAAGTGGTGAAAGAAATTTATGTTTCTAATGTTTCCACTGCTTACTTCCGATTTTTGTTGCGGTCTTTTCTCATGTTTAAGCGTCTCTAGAAAAGGTCACGACCCCCTCTTCAAATGACAGCGATATAATGCATATATCGGTAGGTTGATGTATACGGTACTTTATATTTGCACAAGGAGTAGACCCTATTCTAGGATTCCGGATTTAGTTAACGTGTGCTTCTGTTTTTCTTCTAATATGGTTGTCATGCTTATTTGTCATCGTTAACAGGCAGTTCACAGTGCACAAGGTGTGCGAAGGCTATGGGGCGTGTAAACGCCGCTGTTATATGTACATGCTAACAAGCACATCGTGCGAGCGAGAATCTTTTAATAACCTCGAGGTGACTAGAACAACGGAAGTATGGATCAGACCAGACGACAGGCAAGAAATATTTCCCGTCAGCCTACCAGATCGAACCAGTCTACTCCTGTAAGAACTGAGCCATCAACCCAACAAGCACTGACTTTGGAAGGTCCGTATAATCTCGCTCTGATGCAATCATACTTTAAAATACAAATTGAAAACGAATGACGTTACTGATAGGTCATCGTATTCTAAATCAATAGCATACACTTGTATGCAACAGTGGCCTTAATTCCTTACTTTTGTTTTGAAGTTTTTCAAGTTTTTCAAGTTTAGCAATTTTTCTAATTACCGTAATAAAAGTATATGATTTAATAATTCCATACGTGGCAAAAAGGGAGGGGTTGATGGTCTTTCAACTGCAAAGCAAATCCCACTTTAATATGAAGTATTGTTGCATTGATCGTAGTTAAAACCGTACCCTACTAATGATTTCGTTGTTTACTTTTTAATTTCATTATATTCAGAAAAAAAAGAAATCTTTCTCACAGAGCTGAAGTCTACGTACAAGGAACGGTATGACGCAGTTCAACCGATCCCTTATATCAAAGATAGACTCTACTGTGTAGATAAAGTATTTGTTGAGGGCAGCATTGAGGGTTTCATCTCCACCGACGAATCATGGGAACGTTTGGCGTCATATAATCATATTTTCACTGATCCGCGTATCAAATCAGTACGTCGAATTATAGAGGGTGAACCAGGGTACGGTAAATCAACCCTTACCCTTCAGTTAGCATATGACTGGTGTAACGGTGTGAAGGAATCCCCTTTCTTGGATGCAGATGTGTTAATTCTTCTACGACTGAGACAGCTGGGTAATGTGAAGTCCATTTACAGGGCGATCAAAATGTTTATATTACCAAACGAGCCCCGTGTGAAACAATCTGACATTAGAGCTATTCTGGAAGGCTGTGATAGAGTTACAGTTCTCCTGGATGGCTATGACGAGTATCCTGAAAGAGATCAAACCACAGGAAGTGACATAGATCAGATCGTCAGATTAGAGAAGTTTCGAAAATTTGAAGTAACCTTGACGACCAGGTATCTACCAAAAGACTTTGACAAATCAGAAACCAAACGAGTCAAGTTGAAAGGTTTTGATGAAACTGCGCGTGATCAGTACATTCGCAAAGTGATCACCGGAGACAAAAATGAAAAGGCTTTTGATAAAATTAAACAAGGTTTGAAAGGAAATCCAATTCTTGACGATCTCTGCCAAGTTCCTCTATTCTTCGTTACGTTCGCTCACATGACTGATGAAAGACGAGACTTTCAGAAATTTAAGTCTGTTACGGAGTTTTTCATCTACATGATGAAATGTTTTCACAGTCACACCAGAAACAAGGCAGCGGAACGTAACGTTATGACCTATGAAGTGGAGTTCGAGTCTAAACATGGTGAACTTGATAAAATAGCATTTGAAGGTCTCAATAGAGAGTATCAACAGATCGTGTGGGGGAAAGATGTGTTCTGTAAACGAGTTGGTCAAGCATTTTATGATCACTATATCCGTGTTGGTATTTTAGTAGAGGAAAATGTCGTTGATATTCCCGATGGAGAAACTCCTGGTGATATCATTAATACCAAGATTGAAGTAAGCTTCTACCATAAACTATTCTGTGAGTGGTTTGCATCATTTAGGGTCGCGGATATCGCTGCTAGTGTAAATAATTCAGCTGAATTAGAGCAAACTCTGGGTAAGATGGATCCATTAGACCTCCAGTATGTCTTTCGATTCGCATGTGGACTAAGCCGTACAGCCGCTCGTAACATCGTTGAGTATTTGCAGAAGAAAAGGGATTGTAATAAGTTTGCAATCCTCTGCATCTTGGAACAAAATGGAGACATTGAGGAGATCAGGAAGACTGTTACAGAAATCTGTTCTAAGACGGTTTTCATCGGAAGAGATGACAGCAAGTTACTACAGAGGTCTACCGTACAGCTGCTACAGATAGCATCAAGTCATGACGTAGGTATTATCGAGTATGCACATTCGTTACTATTATATGATGTATTATTGTTTTTTCCTTAATTCTTGACGAACTTCCTCATGTAGCCAGTTCTATGATCTCAGCTACAATCTAACTACATACCCCACAAAACAAAGTAGTAACGATTTCTCTTATACATAATACCGATGCAATATAATGTAGTATAAATATGAATAAAATGTTACAATGATTTGTAATATATTATAATGATTGTTTAAAATTCGTCACTTTTGGCACTTTTAGCATATTACAGTACAATTTACGGCTCATGTATTTTATATAATGCAATATGCTTGTCGTGTCGCTATAAATAAATTTATGACTGAAATACATGTTACCCGTCCAACTCAATTCAGTGATAATCCATTCGCCTGCACTAAGTTATCTATGCAAGGTTGTTTCTTTCGTCTCCGCAATTGTGTAATTAACTCGCACTTTGTTATATTCTCCAAGAAAAAAAAATGAAAAAACATACTGATATTATGCCTCGAAAACTGATAGGCCCCTAATAACACAGCTAGAGTTAACCTTTATTCGTCTAACAGAAAAGAGTCATTGTCTAATTTACATAAACACTGTTTCATCATCATTCGGTACCGCTATTTGCCAATTTAAACACTTTTTGTTTGACAAATATGGCTATCAAGTTGTTGTTCTTATATTAAGCCCAGTACATGACTCCATTCCAATTCTCTCGAACATATTTTCTTTTATTGTCAATGTACTACGTACTATTAATGTGTACTCGTTCCTTCGAAATACTGTATATGTACCCTCCTCTCAGCACAATATTCGCTATATACATACTGCAGGATACACAATTCTGCAGCTCTCATATCAATTGCCGAAAATATGTTTCTTCAACAAAACCTTTACAGACTACTTAATAATAACTCTGTATATTTGCAGGCTGCTTACTTTTCATTCTGTTTCCCCCCTCTTCTGTTTCTTTTTGTTTCCTATTGGTATTGTCTCATTTGTTTGTTTCTGTCACTTTTGTTATACTGTTGCCTTTACGTATTATGATCAACCGAGTTTCTTTTGTATTCCTCCTCAGTGTAATATCTATATTGCATTTTGTAATTTTGTTTTGACTTACTAAATGTATAAGAAAGTGAACCTCGGTATTCTCCGGTGATATGAATCGTATAAGTAATTTGTAGTACGCAAGTACTATGCTTAGTCGTTCGTGTTACGTAACTAGCTTGCCATACAAGAAGGGCGGTATACAAACAAGTACTATAGTTCTTTCTAAAATAATTATTGACGAACATGATAATTATACTAGACTTTCCTGGTATAGTGAGACACAAATTACCCCGATATAAAAATTCTCCTTTTTCTTCCATGGGGGAGGGAGGTTGGCAGGGGGTAGGAGGTGCACAAATGCAAGGATCAGTAGGGTTCGTGGCTAAACACATTGCCTAAAAAATGTCTGGCAACTATTGATTCACCAATCATATTCCATACCACAAACTCGAAGATGAGAACAAAGCGGACAGTTATTCATTGGATTTTCTAAATTCATATTTCAAAAAAGTGAATCAGTTTAAATAACAGAATGGCACTCTCAACTACAAGAGCAGTGCACTTTATTTTTTTGTTTTTTAAATAGAACAAAAAAGTACTATATTACTAATGCCAGGATTATAATGTAAAAGAGGCACAATTTTCAGGGTATTTGCTCTGTTGAATTGCTTCCATTGTTGAATTGATCTTTCTGTTTTCTGTAAACCAATCAGTGACATATATAACGAGGGGTATACATAGCTGAAAACGAACAGTGACACAATCTCTAAGTCAAATTTTGAGAGTCCCCCCCCCCACTTTTATAGACTGTTTCCTCGATCCAAACAATGTTGTTTATGTTTGATTTGATCGGATCGGCTGCACAGTATGTGGCTTTCATCTTTAGTAGACGTATCTTTCTGTCAGCATAATTCGTAGGTTACGTTTTTCAAACATTATCTTGATGCAGTATTAAATTTTTAATAAATATTTTGTTCTCAATATAGTTAACTCGGGCGAGTTCGATAACCTATTCACCGCTCAGTAGACTTATTCACAGCTTATATATAAATTGAAGCATTAACACTACTACAATAATTTAGGCAGATGGTATGTCAGCCATTCAGCCTGCCGCGTCAATCCAGGCGCATCGTCCATTACAATATAACGGTATTTGACTGTTGAACGGAGCTTTTAGTTGGACAGACACAGTTTAGCTATGGTAAAGGCATTGAAGACTCACTCCAAACCGCGTGCCGCGCTCTGAAAAAGTTAACTTTCCGTTGCTTGCAAGTGAAGTTTTCTTCTTGTCGCTACAAAATGCAGACAGTAATGAAACTTAATACCTTGTTATCTTTAGCTGGACCTTAGATGTCTATCGCTGCATCGTTTGTACACTGTGCTGTGGGTATTGACCGCAGCTGTATGTACTGACTGTACACTAGTGTCTAAGCTGTGTGTGTATTTTCTGGGATCGATGGTGGTGTCTAACACTTATGTTACACCTCATTCGAAACTAGGTCATATTACCGGCATTAGACGCTTGTTTTTGCGTGAGTCTTCACACTCTTTACGACTAGGCCTAGGGTTATACGTTTATCACCGTCTTAGGATATAATCCAACTATAACAAACTTGCTTTCAAGGTAAGTTAAATAATAGTACTGCAAATAATTTAGACCAATTCTGGATAGTTAGGCCTAGACGTAGTACCCGTAACATGTTTGTTTATTTCTGTCAAGATAGTCTAGGAATTTACCACTGACAGTAAAACATGGCTGTACGCTAATTTAAATGACTTGTGTTAAAGAATATAACTGTTTTATTATAATAGTTATTGACTCGACACTACTCCGTACGTATATAGACCGAGTAACATATCAGTTAGCCCTAATCGAATACGACATTCCGAGAGCCGAGTTAGCCCCGGTACTGGTAGTGATAATGGATATGATATGGTTGTGCGGTCACATTGAGAGTGGTAATGGTACATGGATTATGATAATGTCGCTCACGTTTAGTAGAGATATTTACTGTAGCATTTATGATGCTGTAACATTGTAACATTGTAACATCTGCAGCTGCACAATAGGCTACTATTTTATACACGGCAAAGAATGAGCCTAAAACAAACATTTTAGAGAGAATATCAAATGCTAGGAATTTGTTTTACAGTTATAGAAACAAAATATTATAATATAAACTAGCGTCTGGCTACAGCTTACGTGGTGGTAGGTTGTAAGCGGTTCATACGGTCTTGTATTTACTCTGTATGTGTCAAAGGGAAATAATATTTTCTAACTTATCTCTTACCATGTTATCATGCAACACTGGTAAATAATATTGTGGGTTCGTCGATCCAGTTAGAAAGAGAATCAACACAAAAGTGGATAATGCTGTAACATAATGTATAATAGTTGAGCTTTAGAGTAGACACGACAAAGAATTTGCCTACAGCAAACATTTTATAGAGAAATTCAAAGGTGTGGAACGTTTTAAACAAGTACTAGGAAAGCAAACGTATAATATAAAATAACGTTTACTTGTCTTTCGCTCGTAAGCGGTATACACGGGCGTGTGTCGGCTGTATTTACTCCGTATGTGTCGGGAGGGAAAGTACGTTCTTGTGGTTTACATTATGTAGATTTAGGTCTTGCTACCGCTCTTATACTAATTTGATGATCAGTTAGTGTTCAGGCATGGAAACGAAATAGTTTAATTTCACAAATACACTCTTTAATTTTACAAATTTTCTAGTTTATTTCTTAGCATGTTATTTTCCCGACTGGTACAGTTAAGGTTGTATTTTTAGACCAAGCTTTGGTGAAGAAAATGTTAAATCAACTGATTTAATTCACTTGCTACAAATCATTGATACCAGTTGTTAGGTATAGTGAATGTGTTTTATTACCATGTATATTGTTATCACCCAGTCGGCACAAGTGTTGTTCTGTCGAGTTACTCTGGTAGGGCGGAATGTGGGGAGGGGGGGGGGGGGTGGTTGAAGGCAGATGGGCAAAAGCTTAGCCTAAATGACTGAAGTCGAATTCTGCAATCAATTGTATAAATTGATACTTGATGATTTTACTTTATTTTAATGGGTAAAGCAGATCTTTTATCAATATAATCTAAATCATACTTGACATTCGTACAACGTACTCGCGGTGTCTACGCATCGGTTGTGAGTTGAATATCTTTTTTTATTCCATTTCTTTTTATTTATCAATTTGTCATTCTGTAGGTTTTTTCGTGTAGGGTTTCCCTTGGGAGGGGGGACCGGGGGCATTATTATTGCTTGCGTTTGAATTTCAATCAATAATATTCTGTTAATAGTGGTAAGTATGTTCAATAATACTTACTGCCAATTAGGTCATGCAGCTAAACTACAGTTTATTATTTTATTTATCTTTCTTCAGATACCAATATCTGAACTACAGCTGGAGTGGTCCTTCAGTAAGGTTGACAACAATACCATTATCTTCCGGTCTGGTATTGCTCTACCAAGCCTCTCATCACTGGAGAAGTTATGTGTGAATGCAGACACTGACTACCAACCAGAACTTACCGAGGAAGATATTGTAGGATTATTGAACTATGTACTGCCGTCTAAGAAATTCAGCAAACTTTGGTGAGTAACGAAAAGGATAAAATGAATATAAGGAGAGGAAAGTGTGGAATAATGACCAAAAAAAAAATTATTCAATAATTTTATTCTGTAACCAAAGGAACCGACAAAAGGTAATAGACAACAATCATACCAAATATGCCATCATAGAGGGACAGGTTAGTTATGTATGGTAAAGTGGAATTTTAAGGTCATCTGAATGCAAAATGTTACATCATATAACTTTACAGGTATCTGAAAAAGCTGTAAGAAAATGACCAGCGATTATTGTACTATAATATCGTTATAATTGTAAGTTGGAACAAATGACGGAAATATTGGAATTATTTTCCAATATTTCTAGCCTGTATTGACCTGTATATAATTTGAAATTTTTCAGTCAATTAAGAATTACACATATAGATTATAT
>JAIPMN010196812.1:0-14311 GCA_020650975.1 Apostichopus californicus
GTATCGTATTTAATGATTGCCTCTGTAATGCACGACCACTGTGCACCATCTTGTCATGTATATAGATCGTAAATAAACATTTAAACTTTAATATCTCCTGTCGACAGCCTCATTCCTGTGTTCCCTCATTTCCACTCTTCCTTGCGCATACCACCGAGGACGGCGCGTTACAATATTTTAATATAAACCATTTCTTTCAGGTATGTCATTCCCAGGCTCTATCACAACAGCCACTGAAACCATGGATCATAGCCAAGGAAACTGGGGTGGTTGTGACAGCCCATTACACATGCATGTCAGGTTTAGGGGAGGCTTGTAGCAATATTGCAGCTGTCCTGTTCTGCATTGAGGCTGCAGTTAGGCTGTTGAAAGAAACAGCGTGTACATCACTTCCATGCGCATGGTCAGATGCATCAGGTGGAAAAGTTGCTTTTGCTGAGAGGAATGAAGTAGACTTTACCAGCCGTCTCGCTAAGGATGCTAACATTAAGCAGTCATCAGCACAGGACATACCTTTGCCCACGGAAGCAGAGAAAGATTTATTGTATGACATGCTGAAACAAACTGGAATTAAGTGTGCTATCCTGTCAATTGTTCCTAAGTATGCTTTAGAGTATGTTCCAAGGTCAAGCTGGATTATCTTGAGCTTATTAAAATTTGCAAAATTACGAAAGAGCAGGTAAGAAACCTTTAGAAGTGTTTGCCTAGATAAATAACAAGTAGGAGCATCTGTTCACCCCCTCCCCTTCTTCAGTATGCAGCTGCAAATGAGTAACTTATGTACCTTTAGATTATATTAGCCAGGACTACTAGCCCTTTCATTTGTAGTCAGTCAGATCTAATCTGTGTTCAATGGCTGTGTTCCTTAGCCAAAGTCAAAACTTTAGGTTATGTGCTAGAAAGTGTATCCAGCAACAAAATTGGGCTTCAACTTCTTGTGGCTGACCTAAAATACGTGGGCCACATTATCAGTGATAAATCCTAGACATTATAAAGAATGTGTGTGGTACAAAGCTTCAACCAGACTACATGCAAAGAACATTTATGCACAGTACTTTTACTATGTGCACTACATGCACAGTACACCTGTGCATTCAATAGTGTGTTAAGTTGGAAGTACACATTTTAGTATGAAATATAAAACCTGTCTTGGATGGTGAACTTAATTGAAACAAGATTTAGTTCTAGGCAGCTTGACTACCAGCTGTATAATCTGTTGTACCCAAGGCAACTCTGTTCTTTTCTTCTTAGGATTTTTCCCAAAGTCACTAATTCAGCATATAAGAGGTTGTTACTCCAGAGGGTGTTTACATTCTTAACTAGCAGTGTGTTGCTGTGCAAGATAACTGCTAAATCTGTTCTAAAACATCCTTCCTGAAACCTTCAAGTCTAAAATACTGATTTTCACTTGCTGTATTTTCCACGGGCAGTACAGATAGAGCTGGAAACTCGCAACCAGGCTAGAAGCAAGACTTGGTTCCAGCAGCGGTCAGGACGTATCACTGCATTAAATTTTAAGGCTGCTTGCAGGACAGATCCTGCAAATCCATCGGTTTCCTTGTGAGGAGAATCTGTTATCCAGAGACTTACAAGTTCTCCACTGAAGCTAGAAGGTATGTGTTAAAAAACGAAACTTTTGACACCAAATACAAAATTAATTATTCTTATTTATAATCCCTTGCTGAAGGACCATAGATCTATGCTGTCATCATAGCATGTGTGCATCAACGTATGTTTGTTGGATACCCTTGTTAATATGAAGAAGAAGAAAAAAGATCAAAAGCCAAGCCCGGTGTTAACGTAAATCTTCAATCTAAACTATACTTTTAAGTGACACATATGTCATGTCAAAATAATCTTGCCTTAAAACGTCATGCATATGAGATAAATTATAACGCTAATTTCCCCGTAAAGGGGAAATGTCAGAAAATTTCTCCCTAAGAGGACAAAATATACATGGCGATAAATTTTTCTTTTGGTATCGTTGATGTCTACGAACATCCCTGCAGTATACTCTAGATTAGTCCTCAATAGGCTGCTGTGTTTATTTCAAGGGCGTAGGAACCGGGGGGCTGGGGTGTTCCAGCCCCACCCCCCACCCAGTGAAAAATATGGGGGCGGAAGTATCATTCCGCCCCCGCTTCGCAAGTCAGAAAACCCCTTTTTCATTTCCAAATGAGAAAAAAAATCTCATTAGCTCCACAGCTGCTTAGAGTGAAATTGTAACTGCTTTAAGTGGTAGCCCCTGGGTTCTTGTCTACAAATTACTGTGATCCAAGAGTCAAAACTGTCAGCCTCAGCTTAGTTTATTCCTTAAAACTATATTTTCTGGTTTCATATTTGGCTGCAAGCATGGAGCAGATGCTCGAGCTGCATATGTAAAGGAGGTTGCAGTGGCACACCAAGGATTCAGATGCAGGACTCTTCATCGATGACAAGTACCCATATTTGGGGGCATCTCCTGATGGGAAAATACAAGAAGAGGAGGGAAAATTTTAACTAAAAAGTAGCCACGTGTACTATTATCAAGTGCAGCTACAACTTCTTGTAACCAACAGTTGTAACTGTGATTTGGAGAAAGGATGACAATTTATTTTGTGAAAAAGTAAGTTTTGACAAAAGTGTAATGGATGGGTGTATTCCAGCTTCAGAGCAATTTTATGTGCATGGTGTTTTGCCAGAAATTTTAGGAAAGTGCTACACCCGCCCCAGAAGTTTTCAGCAGCCAACTGCTATCGCTAACGATGAACAACCCTGTTACTGTAAAAACAGTCATGTGAGTGGTCCAGTACTCTCTTGTCAGTCTGGTTCCTGCAAGATCAGCACCTTCCATTTGACTTGCCAAAGAGGAAGAGGCTCTGTCCAGACTGTAGAGTTCTCTGTAAGTCCGTTTGAAAGTAACTTTCTTTCTCAAAGTAACTAACTTTCTTTCAAAGTATTTTCTTGGTTGCTGGCGTGTATGTGTATGTATGTACGCCAGACTAGTAAACACTAAATCTCAAGAAGAAAATGTAGTCACATCATAATTTTTCACTGTATTAATAACATCAAGTATGTTGGTGAACACCCTCACTATACATTATGTAAATTCATGAAGAAAACTGGCCATAATGCATTTTGCATTCTGGTTTAAGTGATTATTTGGTCTTTCTTAGATCCTTATGGATTCAAGATAAAGAAGCCTTCACAAAGATTGAATGAGAAACGTTCATCATGTAAAATTACTTCGCCTATTATTTACTCTTAGCTTACTTTAAGATTCCAAATGTATTCTACAGTACACAAATAAGAGAAAGAGCTGACAATACAAAGATTGTTATTTTGAAGTGTAGTGCACAACTATATATTTCCAGTACTTTTTGCTACTCGTAGGATTTGCTATATTTTATGGATTTACACATGTTCATCTTAGACAAACTATTATAGAGTAGGTAGAAGTATTGTTGGATATGTAGGGTCTCACTTAAAAAAAATTATAAGGATGCCCTGAACCCATTTTCTCTCACTCTGTCCTTTCCTAAGAAACATACAGTATTCTGCGGTTGGTCTGCATTTAGCTTCCTGATAGAAAAGAGGTTACACAGTGTGTGCATGATTAGTCAAAAGAGACTACTGATTGTGACAAATTTGTCAATGCACAAGCAACATGTACTACTTTATCAAGAGTAAATAAGTCACAGGCACTACTGAATCAAGAATGTTGTATTTTTGTCTAGTCACACCTATTCACCTCTCCACATGAATTCGCTGTGAAGCCAAAGCACGTGTAGTCTCCAGGTCTACTGGATTTAACTGTTTGCGCCCTTTAGTAAACGCTGGTATCTTTAAAGTACAATTGTATAAACCAATGGAATCCCCAATGTGAAAGCCCCGATCAGCTTATATGACATCCCCTGGAATTAAATTGCTTAGGAGCCCGCAATTATGTGTAATATGCTTGTCACTAGCCCGCCCTCCCCAACCCTTAGAAATGAAAGAAATTGTACCACGAGGTGTTATTCCAATTAAGTACTTTATTGTATTATATGACTTGTAATTATAATATGTTTGTGCTCTGGCCTTTAGGTCACTGGCTCTTTGAATAAATATCTCAAAACAGTGAATTATGCATGCGCAGTTATTGAAACTTCTTTGGAAAGAAAGTGGCATTATCATTTCCACTGAATGATTCTTCATCAAATGACAGTGACTTCACTCTGTCATTCAGCTGTGTGACCTCCTCACGTAACTTTTGGCATTCTTTCAGCAGGTTAATATGCTCATCGCATGGCACATCTTCATCATCAGACTCATCTTCACTATCACTTAACTGCTGGTTCTCTTCAACATTGTGTTGTGTATTACTGGCCACTGCTCCTGTCTCAGCTCCTGTCAATTGCTACTCATTTGTAGTAATGTATCAGCAGCCAGCAGTTCATGTTGCTGTTGTCTTTGTAGAAATCTTTCATAAGTTGCCCTTTTCTTCCTTTCAATGGTGATGATACAAAGGAAAACAATGATGGAACAAAATCTCGAGAAAGTGGATTGTCATTCTTCTTTCCTGTAAAATATAGAACAAAGAAGAAATAATTTACTTTACAGATTGATGAGTTTCCGAAAGTGAGTGGATGTACCCTTTTTTTGTCATTGATTTTCCATTGATTTTATAAGGGGCCAAAAGTCATTGGTGTAAGATTGCGGGAAAACCAAAAAATTGTTCTATGAGCAAGGAATCAAAGGGCGTCGTTCGACATCCAGGTTAAAGAAGGTAGTCATGATGTGTGCCTAATGATATTATGGGTTGGTAAAGTACTGAGTAGCATCAGCCTATTTCTTTCGCATAGGCCAAGCCTAGCCTATCTGAAGCTGGAATTTCACTACGCACAGTAAGCCCAAAATACGGATTATATTTTTTAATAATTAACCTAAAGAATGGGGAATAATTGGAATTGTTTTTGCGACTCACGGCTGCTATCCACTTTGCTCTTCTGTATTCATCAGCAGGAAGTCTGTAAAAGGACACCCCGTCTTTACGTCCTTGTCGATTTGTACATCCAAACGCCGAGCAAGAAATAACCATTTTAAGACAGTATAATATAGGCTTTATCGGTACTGAAAAAGTTTTCATATGCACACACAGAATGCTTCTCCCGTATAAATAAGTATACTTGCCGTCCAATATTGGAGAAGGGTAAGATCACCTGACATGATGACGTCCCGTGAACGACCTCTATAGGCACCTATTAATCGATACTCGAAGGCCATTGCACTTCTGGTGATATAAGGTCAGCACGGTGGAAGTTGGAAAATCTGCCATCCAAAGTTGCTTCATATTGGCAAGGAATCACTAAGTTATCTGACATTCTGGTTATAGAAACATTCGTAATATCCATTAGCTTACAATTGATGCTTATTCACATTAACCGAATTCCCATGTTCTTTGAAATTTACACCATTTGTTTTACACCACAAACCACTCAATAAACATGAATTTAGGGCATGGACAACACAATTACTCTTCTTTTTGGTCTAAACCAAATTGATATAGAATGTTGCAGGTCTTGGGTGATTAGAAAATTACTGTATCTGCACCATGACCCCAATAGCTCTTGAGCCCAAACCATTATTATGCCCGTGATCATGTGTAGTATCTGTTCCCTTTCGAGGGGAATGGTGATGCACACCCGACGATGATCACACAGTCACATTCCCGATGTAAGGGGACTGGGGCTGAGAGCGGATCAGTCGTTTGGTAGTTTGGTTTACGTGCCCAGGTTCTTTCCTGGGCGACATTTTCTTAAAAAGTACCATTATGTTACAAATGGTACACACATGAGACGTTAAATTGTCACTATGTAAACAATTTTCTTGCACCCATGGGGAAAGGGAATATGGAAGCTTCATGCAGAGTGGTTTTTGAGGGATATTCCATTGTGCAATGCTCATTGCCCATTGGTAGTTGGCTTTCGTGGAGTGCAGACGTGTTTCGCTCTCGCTCTCCAATCCAACATTGTCTTAGTTGGATTTAATGGTATGGCACTAATGATACGTTCAGCAACTGATTTTGATACATCACCAATAACAACATCTATAGCTTTGATATAGTATTTGGTATAAGGTAATGTATTGAAGACAGTGTCATTGAAGTTACTCACTTGTTTGTTGGTTGAGAATAGATATGTATCATGAATATTAGCAGGGCATGTTGTTACTGTTCTCGTCTTGAGAACTGAAATATCATCCTCTGTTTGTTTCCCTTCCCGCAATCTGTTTAGAATTTGTGCAAAGCAAAGATCCTTTTGTTGTCGCATTATTTGATCTAATTCAAACATTTTAAAGAGAGAAAGCCACAGATTTGTAGCGAGTGGACCATAGTCAAGTGATAAGTTTTGAAATAACCATCCATCAAAGACTGGTCTTAATTGGAACAGATCTCCAAAGGTTATAACACTGACGTTGCCAAATGGTTCTTGTAAACTCATTATATCTTGGAATCGTCTGTTAATGTAACTTTACATGCCATTTCCAACCATTGATACTTCATCAATTATCATGAGCTTTAGAGATTTCTATTTTGTACGAAGAGTGTTTAATTTTTCAGCTGAAAGTGGTTTGTAGTGAAAGCCTTGGCTTACAGGTATTTGTAATGCAGAGTGGATAGTTGTGCCTCTGATAAGATACTTTTTAAGAAAAAGTCACCCAGGAAAGAACCTGGGCACGAAAACCAAACTACCAAACGACTGATCCGCTCTCAGCCCCAGTCCCCTTACATCGGGACTGTGACTGTGATCATCGTCGGGTGTGCATCACCATTCCCCTCGAAAGGGAACAGATACTACACATGATCTTAGCCAAAAGGCCTCTGATAAGATATGCAGCTTTTCCTGTAGGAGCAGTCAAAAGTACTTTAAGATCATCCGGATTTTCCTGTAAATCATGAGAAAAAATGCGAAGCAAACTTTGGTGGATTGCTTTAAGGAGCTGAGATTTACCAACTCCAGCACCTCCAGTAATAAACAAATGTAGAGGAATTTCTTTCATTTTGAATGCATGGAGAACATGATAAAAAATTAACTTTTGCTTAACATTCCGACTTTGCACTAGAGGATAGTAATGAGCATCAGGAATACAGAGTGGTACCCAAAGTTCAGTGTTATGAGAATTTAATGAAACTCCAGTATCTTGGCCCAAGTCATACCTTGAGTGGCAAAGTTCACTAGGCAGAAGAGATGAAAAGTTTGATGAGTATTGAATGTCTTCTGCTAGGTCTTGTTCATTGAAATGTTCCGCATTTGGTGCAGAATATGCCTTTACCGAAGGTTCATGTCCAGATAATGCACAAGTCGACAATTGATATTCTGAAAATGCAGCACCAAGTTCACTCTTTGCTACTGATGAAAACATAGCTTGCTTCATGGATATTTGTTCAGTGCATTGGCAATACTTTTCTTGGTAAGAACTGTGGTCACCAAGGGTAAAAAAGGAGTAAAAGTTCTCTAAAGTGATTTTCGGGATCAGTTTCCTTTTTAATGTTAACAAATCTAATGACTTTAGGTTTCTTTTCTCGTATTTTAAGTTGCCTACATGATAACAACTGCCAGTGTCATCAGCAGATTCAGCAGCAGTGTTATCTTCCTCATCTGTGTTACTTTGCTCTTCACTGTGGGATTGGAAATCATATGTTAGGTTGTAGATTGAGACCAACTCTGCTAGACACAAGTTTTCTAGTATTTTGGGCCGTCTGGCATACTTCTTTAGAAGATTGTCACATTCAATGTTAGTATCGGTATCTTTAATTTTTTGTATTTCACTAAGAGGTTTCGCTTGCCAGGCACGTAGTACAAATGTATTTGTATCTGTAGTTAAAGATGACCTTATTGCTAAGATGTAAGTTTCTTCAGTAATACTCAACTCTTGGAGAAACTCATCAAATGTAGAGTCACTACTCATTTCTGTAAGTCTTGTGCAAATATCTTGGTATATCTTTTTTAGATCAGCTGTAGATTCGTGAGAACTGAGTGGTTTCAAAATACTACTTTTCCTCATTGGAGGCATTGGAAAGGAGAATCGGCACATATTTCCTTTCTTACGACAGGTTTTAGCATGTCTATGGTATTGGTAAGAAATGAGATCTTGCAAGTCTGGATCTACTGAGAATCTGGAACATGTAACAAACTTATCTATATACTGTGCAATATCTTCAAGAGTGTTGTGTAAAGTAGAAGGTGCATCCTCAATCCAAACTAGCATATCGACATGTGGTGAGCCACGCTGCTGAAACTCGATGCGATAAAAATAGTCCTGCAGACTACCAATTCGATTTAGATAGTTTTGCGAGAACACGGTAAGGAAAGTCTGAAAATCAAAATCAAAATATCTGACACATGTTACAGGGTCTTTTTTATACCTTCTTCAGAGACATGACCTTTGACTGTTATTGAAAGAATTTGTAAGAGATGTACCCATTTTGTTTCAGCTGCTGACAGAGACATAAACCAAGTTGGCAAACCCAATTGCCGTATCATGGCGAAAAGGTCTTTCTGTGCTTTTTGCCAATATGGAGGAGATCCTCTAAGAAATTGAAAGATACCAAATCCTTCATCTAAATGAATTAAGTTCTCAAGGGACTCAGGTGTTTTTAGTAAGCTAGCTGTTGGAGGTGACATGAACTTGCATCTGCGTAAGCAAAAAGATACTTTCTGTTTGATATGCTGTATTTGCAACTTTTTTAACTTGAAGAAAATGTTAGCCGTGTTGTTTGCAAACCGTCTGTCTCTATGGCGCAGTTCCCTCTTGCAAACCTGACTGTAGTAAAGGTGTAAATCCATAAATCCTTCTTGTCTAGTTAAGCCACAAAACAATGTCGGAAATGACAATTCTTCAGCATTTCTATCTTGGAATATTCCTAGAGGAATATTTCCTTCTGCAGGAGCAATACTGCATATTTGCCCAGGAGATAACTTTATGGGGGCATCTAATAATGTTTCCAGATTTCCAGTTTCAAGATGATCACTACTATTGTCAGTTTCATTCCAATCATCACTACTTTCATGGCATTCATCATGAGTGTCGCATGTTTCAGCTTGCAGAGTTGTTTGAGGCATCAAATTGAAGTTTTCATTAATAACAATATCATCTTGTTTGTATAAGTGACTATTTTCAACTCACCATTTTGCAGCTTTGAGAACACGCAGCGGACGAATATTACCAAGATGATAAGAATGATTGTAATCCATTTTCCTCTTCAATTGCAAAGTTATTATTTCTTATTCATTTACAGTTCTTGGTAAAGTAGATACAGTAGTAGAAATATTGGAAGGAACATTGACCACATTTCCACTAATACGTAATTGACCTCCTCGAGGTAGTTCTTGAATCTTCATGAAGGGAATCCTCAAAGCTACTAGGCTTTCTTCAAGATTGTTAAAATTGCATAATTGTGGTGGTATTTGATGTAGCTTCAATAAGCCATGGCTTAATGAAGTGGGAGATCTACCATCTTCAAGACATTTTTGACAAGTATTACAGATATGGATATTATTATCAGGATTGACAATGTCTTTTAGGTAAATCTGATGGTGTGAACTTAGCTTTTCTTTCAATGTTTTCACATTTCTAACACTCTTTTTGAACCACAATTGTTCACAGCAGCAACATACATAGATGGGTCCTTCCTTGGCAATTGAAGTAAATTCTACCACTAGATCATGTAGAGTATTAACCTTTGGCCTTTTTGAATATGTGTGACTAACCTCACAAGCTTGAATATCATTGTCAAAGCAAGAATGTATATTTGTAGATCGTTTTCGGAATGACTTTCTCTGTATTTGTCGACAATTGATAGCAGCAAAATTTACTGCTGTAGTTTTGCATGTGTCTAAAACACTTTTTATTGCACAACCTATGCTGATTGTTGTTTGTTCTTTTGAATCAGCTTCCCAAGGAAGCGTTGATACACTGGCAGATAAGTTAGTTTGTTACTGATCATAACTGACAACAAACACACACAATATACTTAACTGCTTTCTTATAGCTACAACAGTATCTTTAAATGAGAGCAAACAAAAAGATGCATTTGACAGTTTCAATGTTGTGTCTATTTCAGAAATAAGTTCATATTGACTATCTATAATCTGAAACAGTGATGAAGAATTATTTCTACTATGAGCAACTTTCTACTATGAGTAACCAAAACATTCAGTTTTCCACATAAATCCTTGTTTGTGAAAGTCATGGGATAAATGCTTTGCAGACAGACACATTTCATGAAGTTTAGACTTGCTCCATTCCATAACACTATTTTCAGATACCAAGGTTTCAACATAGAAAGCAAACGAACAAAGTAGACTAATAGAATAGTTTGTGTAAGTGAGAGATTCACTTGTTACTTCCTTGTTAGAAGTAAACTTAACATGATTCAATAACCATGTTCCCATTACAGTCGCTTGTATTGTCTTGAGTGGGGAAAACAGTGCTATGGTTATTTTTCAATTCTAAGCCTTCTTGGTTTGTGCTGGAAAGTGAGTCATTAGTTTCAGAAAAGTATGGTGGGACTTGTGTAATGGTTGGTGTGCTTTCTTCAAAGTTTACAAAAGGACATCTTGAGAATGGCATATGAAATGAATGCATTGTAAATCATATTGCAACTCTATTTCTGTCTGATGTATAGAATTTGAAAGAACTCTTAAAAATGTGGTTAAATGATCCAGGTTCTTAAATGCTAACAAACAACAGTTGCCATCTGGAGCACACAACCCAGCTAAATTTCGCGAATGGGCATCAAACACATAGAAAGTTGCGTCATGTTTGACTATGGCTACAGCAGTGTTATGATTTACCAATATTCCATATGGTGTGATTTGTAACATTTCAGTAAGGGCATACGTTAAATTAAATAAACTGTCATTCGTTTCAAATGCTGTACTCATTCCACCACTAAGAGTGCTAAGTACTTCAAAAGTGTAATAATCAAAATTAAGAGCAAATGTTCCAGGCAGGTCAGCAGGAAGTAAATAATCTATGACAATTAGATTTAGTTGCAATTTGTTGATACATTCTATCGCCTGCCTGTAATATTGTTGTCAACATTTCACTATTCCAGTCTGAGATATGAATGTTACACCGAAGAGACTGTATTACTGTCAAAATAAAGGTCATAGAGTTACACATACACAAAAAATAGGAGAAAATAATTCAGATCCTTGATGCAGCAAGCCTTGTAAAATAATAGTGTTTGAAAGTGAACTTTCTGGACCTGGATTTTTCTGTACATCATTTGCCAAAGTAATTACGTTGCTAGTAAAAGTCACATAAATTCCTAGTATGATCACACAAGAACTAATAAGTAACCTCTTTGAAAGAAGTTCCTGCAATAAAGGTAAGGAAAAAGGGTTGTATGTTTCTGTATTTTGATTTCCAGGTTTTGGTTGCTTCAGTTTGCAGTTATATAATCCTATTCTAATTCTATATTGTTGCAGTGCAACAGCCATCCTGTAGTCAAGTACAACTCGTCTAAACAAAGGTAACCTGACATGGAAAGTTCTGTAATGAAATTGGAAATTTTGGTGTTCCTCTGAAGAAGTGCAATTCTATAATGATACAGTCTTGACTACAATAAAGGCATTAATATAAAAGAATGGCCATGCTTAGTGACTTGATAACTAAAGGGGACCTGGTGATACACAAGGTAAATTATTTGTCCAACACCAATGCCATTTGCTGTATTAAGACACAGCAGACTAATATCTTATTTGGTACTGTGAGACCAATTTCATTGATGTTGATAATTTTTCAGACAGGGAAATTAAACTGACGGTGAGACAAAAGACCAATCATTGCCGTAGACTAGAGCATTTGAGGTGACAGTAATAGACACTTTGAAGTAGACCAAAGACTGACATATGACCATGTGGTGCTTTGATTTGACCGTAATGTTTGCAGACCCGAAGAACATGACAGTATGAAAATAAACCAGTATTGCATTAGACCACTTTTAAACCAAACAATGACTGACTCTCAAACACCAGTTTGCTTTATACATACCTCTGCTTACAAGGTAGCTTCTAAATCTGAAAAGAAGACAATATGAACATGTTGGTAATTGGGAGCCAATGTTAGAAATGTTCAGAAGCGAAAGACAACACAATTGGAACTACAGTTGATGAAGGTGACGGGTCGTCTCCAAAGTTATTTTGAGGATGGTGGTCTTTCAATGTTCGACATAATCTATTGATTATTTTGCTTGGCAATGAAATGGGGACATAAAAATATCACAAGGAGAGGCAGGAAGCAAATATCGTTGTTTTAGTATGTTGAAGAAACAGCTTGAGCAGGGTGGCCAGGCTCACAAATCTAAAATTGGAATGTATGTGCGCTACCATAATGATTTACGTCAATTATGGCAACTGCGTACGAAAAATGCCCTCCAATAAAACCCATCCAAATGTATACAACATGCAAATTGCATTCTGTCTGTACACAATGTATAGGTGCAGAGTACTGTTTGATACAGTACACACAGTAGGTTATAACAAACCAATATTAAATACCAAATAAAAATTGGACCAGTGGCTGTTTAAGGCCTAGCGTTGGTTATATTCTGTATTGTACAGGTGCAGAGTACTATGTGATACAGTACACACAGTAGGTAATATTGAACCAACTTTACATACTACATACAAAATGGGACCAGTGGCTGTTTAAGGACTAGCCTGGGCTATATTCTGGTGAGCCTCTAACCTGGGGTAATGGCAAAATCTCAATTAACCAATGTATACTGGACAGAATATGGAAAATGCTGTAGGTGGCTACCTATATTTTCAAAAGTTTCTTATCCCAGAGAGAGAAATGGTTTTGCTGCTCATGAATAATTCATTGGTCTAACTTTCAAAATGTGCAACATCCATTACTCATTAGGCTAATCCTGTAATGCATCATTATGTTTGGGAAGTAAAGCTGCTGCCAGAAATTGACTTATAAGCTAGTATTACCCTTCAATATAAGTCTTTAGCAGTATTTTTACTACGATTAGAATCTACACTGTAAACTTAGGCAATTTCTGTTACTCTCGGCACCCCATACTTTCTGCTGATCACTTTCCGCACACAAGTAACTCGTGCGGAAATAACTTTTACTTTTCACTACATGTGCATTGTATGTTCTTCTTTAATTTTAGGAAACCAAATCCAAGATGATGAAAATAATCTGGGAAAGTATTAGGCCTAACATATTAGGCCTAGGCCTAGTCTACATCTGGTTTACCACTGCCATAATAAAGATTGAAATCATGCAACTCCAAAAAAAAAGGTAATACACATTTTTATTGGCTACCTAACGTTAGGCTATTTTGATAGGTGTACACGATGCACCACAAACCAGTCTTAGCTAGGTTAGGCCTAACTTTCTGTACAAAGCCTAGGCAGTAACACTACAGCCGGCTACAGGTACTACAAGTAACATGCTGAGTAGGCCTATGACTAGGAAGTAAGAATTAGTTACCGGGGTGCCTAACATAATTTGTGACAGTGGTCAATTTATATTCATTCATAACCCAATGTTCTCAAATGGGGTGACTAACAAAGAAATACCACGAAATTTCTCTAAGGCGATTCTGGTCGGAGCAATTGTCTCAGTGCCGCCCAAAACCTTTTAGGTGACGAACTGGATGCCATGTCGCTTAGCCTATGTCACATTGCAATGTAAGGTTAACGTTATGTCTTAATACGTAACGATACGGCTAGGCTACTTTCGTAAATCTCGCACGGTATTGAGAACAACTTGTGCCTAAATTCCAGACCCCGAAAGGCCAAGATATCGTGATTTAAGCTAACTGTTTCGTCCCGCAGAGCCACTTCTTTTCTTAACCTACGCCTAACAGTCATGCGAAATACTTCATGAATTTATAAGAAATGTTAGTGAGAGTTTACAACACGTAGTCTTACCGAATCTCGAAACGTTTACTATAGGGTATACAGTTGGCAGTTGGCTTTCGTGGAGTGCGGACGTGTTTTGCTCTCGCTCTCCATCTATTACAGCTGTTATTATCACTGTACTGTGCTATACTTCCCGCCAGGCGGGTGTGGTAGCTTGTGTTCGTGTTCGTGTTCGTGTGTGCGTCAATTCGTATATCGTTTGTAGTTAAACCAACCTGTCCTTAGTTTGTTTTGTTTTGTTACTCCTCTGTGGCCTAGCCACCTTCGGTATCATGGCATCGCGCCGTGATTAAAAAATTGTTAAGTTAACCTTCACCGGTGAACAAGCGGTTCCACCGGTGCAAGTTTTTAGTATTTTAAAGAGTAAGGGTGTGGTTGTGCCTGGAGAGGTTGATGCTTTG
>JAIPMN010196856.1:0-10589 GCA_020650975.1 Apostichopus californicus
TATATTTATAACGTGATACAATTTGTTAGGCTATGGTGGGGTTACATTGTCCTTGTGCATGGTTAGAATGTGCTACAATCAAATTGTTGGGAGCTATGGTAAACGTCATTCCCCGGACCATGTTTGCGACCGACTGCAGTGACATGATTAGCAACGTTTCGAAAAATAAACCCCAAAAGCGGCATTTAGATTTATAGTTACAACTGTACAGTGTAGTTGGATGGGAGTGAAGTACCCACAGGAGCTGCAGGACTTTCAAAACGTTCTTCTATACCTTTGGAGCGATCTTGGGATCTTGAAACTCAAAAATACATGTCAGAAGATGAATTACACATACATTTCTATGTAGTGTAGGCCTATCTCAGGGTCAGCGTGTATGTCCAGTAGCAAACATATATATATATATCAGAGAGAGAGAAATTCAACTCTTGTCAGAAGCAGGAAGTTAATTTCTGTGTAGATTTCAGGGACGGAAGCTGCAATCCTTTCATATAGTTCTATTACAGGTATAAGGGAGCTTAAGGAATGAAATACAATTTCACTGGAATGTATTTCTTAGCCCCTGAGGGGATCCATGGGGCGAAGCTCCCGGAAGTTGTAATTTTACCCAAATAAAGGAAATTTCGACGTGACGGAGAGCCAGTTTTGTTTTACCGCAGTCGACTAGGTTGGGGGAGGTGAGGGGTTGCAGCCGACTTCGGAGGGGGGAGGGTTGGGAGGGATCATGGGGTGTAAATATCCCCCAAGAGCCGCTTTGGCGCCGCCACACAATGGAAGTAATATATCCATATGATAATGTGTATTGCGTTTGAGAAAGAAATATTTCCATCGCCGGTAGCCAAAGTCCAACTGTTGTTTGTAATAGTAAATATTAGTTCCAGGTTTGTGGGCATCTATGGTTCTTGTACGTAGGGTTAAGATTTTCATGGTTACAGTAAGCCAATGCTGGAAGTGATTATGATGTCAACAAGGAATTCTAGTAACTTCATTTATGTTAGTTCTACTCTAGACCCAAAGTTCGTAATTTGTAGATCTAAGTTTATTCGTTAAATAATCAACAGATCGTAATTTACATTCAGATAGGTAATAATCAAAACGAGAACTGATAACATTATAACTTTAGAACCTGTCAAATGGTATGGTTTCCTATTAGCAGTTTCGCCATTCCTCACTCGTACCCTTCCTCATCATGAAATGGTATTAACAGACAAAAAATCCGGATATATTTCCATTGCGTTTCATTAATGACAACTTTTCTACTCAAATGGCTTCCTTATTTCTACAGGTGCGCAAACTTAACTAAATTTGTACATAGCGCCACAAACTATCTTGCACCAGAGTACTTTGTGTGCTTCCTGTTACACGTTACTGTACAGTGTGTGTAGTTTGGTAATACACATTGTATATAATACCGGTAAGTTCCAGTTCTGGTGTGGATTACAAACCAACTTTAAGAGGATTTTGTGTTCATTTTGCATTTCCAAACCAATGAAAAATTACTAAATGTTATGGATGTGACAGCTTCATCAGAATTGACGTCACACCTCTGAGGGATCTCTGGAGTGCTCCGTTATGGTATGATAGTTAAAATTAAATAATATAGCGTTACTTCCACCATAAAGCCTAACATTCAATAGTATTGGGACCTGTTTCTAGACACACTTTGGATATTGAGCTGCCAAAATGTATAATGCTTATATTGTAATCGTTATCAAAATAATTGCTTATTTACAGAGTACCCTCTTTAATGACCAAGAGTCCCTATTGTAAAAATATATTGTCGTTATTAACAAGCCCTGTGTATGTGTGAGTTGCGGGGTATTCTGCAATTGTTCCACGTACATGACGCAAACCTTTCGTACAACAACTGTGTGAGATGATACACAAATACAATACAACCGATACGGTACAAAGGTTAAATACACCCCACTCGTAAAAGTGGAATATGCCGGTTGGGTACGAGCGGGACTTGGTCCCGTAATATAGGTCATTCAAGGGTATTAATTTGTAACAATTATTTGGAGCAATTGTTGTTGTTGCACTCTGCCAGTTGGGACAACTTCATAATGCTAATACCTCTCTAAACTGTACACCAATACCATGCTCTCAAAGCACTGGTATTGACAGTACAAACAGTTCCTAACCTTGCTCTGGTAGATACATGATATTCATACTGCTCGTACTGACAATACAAGTGCTCTGAAAGCTGAACATGACACAACAGTATAGAAAAAATTGTCCGAACTGGGTACTGCACTGAACATTGTACTGAATATTCATGTAGTAGTAGGGTGGTACGTTCTAACGGAATTCTTGTACATAAATTGTATGCATGGGGGGGGGGTCTCGGTTGGGAAGGGGTGTGGATCGGGTGTTGTGAATGTAATGTGTTTGTACCCATGTCTCTTAATATCGTTTCAGAGACGGCCATCTCTGAAAGCTGCAGCATTTTCAGATTTTAATTATTCTCTCGTAAATTTTCAACCACAAAATACACTTCAAAAGTATAAGTTGATGTGCTTGCTTATCATCATTTATTAACTAGCATGAAGGACTATGTGTCGATCAATTCATTGTAACATTTTATAAGAAAAAAAATTTCCTTCTCTTTTTGCTGAGAGATCCCAACGAATTATGACCCACATATTTCCTACCCATATACAAACTCTATTGTCATAAGATGACAGTAACTTCATTCAGTTGGCGAATTTTGAACACCCGATTTGGTCAAACATATGGCCGGTTGCGTCACAGAAACAGTAGCAGCATGTCCCATGAAGGCGTAGTAGCATAGAACTCGTACCGGATGGATACATTATATTAAAAATGATTGATTTGATCTTTAATTCTCGCATTTTATTTTTGTCTTCTTTTTGTCACACAATGATAATTACAGATCTGTCAGACAAATACATAATCGTCAACAAGGATCATGGCTACCTCTCTAAATGAATTGAAGGAGAACTTCTTCCTGTGTTCTGTTTGCTTGGATCAGTTTAACGAACCAAAAATGTTACCTTGTCTTCACCGATACTGTAGTCTCTGTTTGAAAAAAGTCATCCAAGCAAGCAATGATGGAACAATCGAATGTCCAATGTGTACGCAAGTTTGCCAAGTACCCAAGGAAGGAGTGGATGGATTCAAGACTGACTTTCACATGAAGAGTGTTCTTGAGTTCCTAAACTTGCAAAAGTCTGTCAATAACGGAGACTTAAAGGAATGTATTAGCTGTTCAAAGAAAAATAAGGTGTTTGCATATTGCTTTAAGTGTGGGGACTTTTTATGTGAGCGATGTTACAAGTTTCACAAGGACAGTAGAATGTTTAAAGATCATCAACCACACATACTGAAGTTAGCAAACGCGGAAGCAATGAACCTCACCTTAGAAGAATTATCAGCCTTTACGGAAGACCCAAGGTGCCATATTCATGTGAAACAACAAGCCCAGTTGTGTTGTAGCACATGTAGAAATGTACCGGTCTGTGTACCGTGTACCTACAGCAAACACAAAGGGCATGACCTACATGAAGTCAATGAAATAGCAAGTCATGAAAGAATTTTACTTGAATCGAAACTGACTGAAATAACCATACTGAAAAGTGGACTATACGAGTTACCTGGAAAGGTTCAAGTAACTATAGGAAAGCTGTCTGAAAATAACGCGGAAAAGACGGAAACTTTGAAAATCCAACACGAACAACTATTGTACAAACTCAAAGACGATAAGAAAGAAGTCACTACTGAAAGGGAAAATGGCTTGATGGACATTAACAACAGAAGAGACGATGAAAAACTACAAATATGTGTCAGGGAGGAAAACGAGTTGAGTGAAGTGAAACAGAAATATGAAGAAATCACAAAGAAAACAGAAAGAAAGTATGATCATGAATCTCTAGATTTTAATGCGAAATGCGATAAACGCGAGAAAAGAGTTGATGGGAAGCTCAAAAGGTTAGATGACAATTTAAAGGAATTGTCAGTAGATATAGACATTCGTACAAAGCAACATAAGGATGAGCTTCAAAAAATATCAAATCATTGTCAGCAGATTATTGAACGTTACGAGAACTTTACAACCATCACTTCATCCATTCTTGCTTCTTTAGACGAGTGGGTACACGCTCAGTGTATCCCTGATATTAGAGAAGCATGTGAACCTCTGATACAAGAAATGAAAAAGGAATTCCCAGATATAGAATCCTTATCTGATTTTATAATCGGTGACATAACGAAATGTCTATTTCATAACGTAACGATTAGTGAACAAGAAGAGTCTGTAGTTGAAGTTAAGGGGTTCCAAAATGATAGAAGTTGGTACATCGATGATATAACAAGTACATTGGATGGTGAAATTGTCATCACGGGTGGTGGCACTAGTGATGACATTATCCACATCACTGTCCTTAATAAGAGAGGACATTTAGAAACTCAGCATCGGATAAAATCAACAACATTAACGTATCTGTACTGTTGTTTTCTATCTCCACACAAACTTGCAACAGCTGGTACTCCTGATGAAATCGGTATTTATGATATTCGTGATGGTTCGTATGACAAGAAGAATATTGGTCACGTCATCGGAAACTGGCCAGCAGATCTGGATGTGAATTGTGTAACAACCGATCCTGTCAACAAACGCATCATTGTTAGTACCGATAGCAGATATATTTATGTATTTACTGATCAGCTGCATTACTGTGACTCCATAACACTACCAGATGTAATCAAAGATGTGGCTGATATCACTGTACTTAGAGGTAATCTCCTCGTCTGTGACTATAAGGGTAAGGGAGCCTATGCAGTCTCCATGGAGGGATCAGAGAGTAAGCTGATGTATGAATTTTCCAAACCAGATGCTGATGAATGGGACTGGTGTCCTCGCAAAGTCTGCACAGACAAGAACGAGTTCATATACATGTTATAGAGCGCCAGACTCTCAGGTCATGTGAGACGTATCCTGGTACCGTACAGTCAAGATGGCCGACAGGTTCTAACAAAAAGATCAGTGGATGAGTATGCTGATTGTTTGACGGTATTATATGCAGACGGGGAGGAGAAAGTACTGATTGCCACTTCTGAAACGGGAAAAGTCTACACGTATGGTCTGTTAGTGAAATAAAGCTGTCAAATGTGTTGCTAGTACTGCTCGATTGAGTATGATATACATTCCGCAGAACGTTGAGGAGTTCTCAGTTGGACAATTAACGATATGTTTTAATTTAAACCAGGGTTTAAAATATTTATTCTTTGTCAACCTATAGCTGATATGCTAGTTTACCGTTAGTTTGTGAACTTTTCTAATATTAAAAACAGCGGCGGTCATAACGTGGATACGTATATACGTAGATTTACACCAAATGATTTCGTTCCCGTGTTTCATGTTATTTTGTGTAATTTAGAAGAAACATGTGTGAGATATGAGATAAATTGCTATTGTAATATTAAATAAGCGGTTTCTATATTTTATATGGTACTAAATTACCAACAAATATTAATATTTGGTATAGACCTAATGCAAGATTACGTGAGTATGCAACAGATGGAAGCAGTAAGGCCAGAACGGAAATCATCAGCCCTGGGCTCAAGTTAAAACTACACTAGAACCCAACCAAGTCACTGTGCTATCACCCGCCGATGGGATTACTTCGTAAGCACTGGTCACCGCGGTCAAAGCTCAACTAGGGCCCCATCCCACCCCCTTATCAGATCGGATGCCTCTTTCAATCTCGCGAAATTAAGTTAGTCTAGAAAAGTTTTAATTTGAACTTTTCGGTAGAGATGAGTCACCGGATTGTGTCATAAGAACTGTTGTTTGATGCTGATAAGTACACATAAACACAATACTATGTAATAGCACATTGTCCAAATAGAGTCAATCACGAGTGAAGACATGAAATTTCCTTGTAAGCTCCGCCTGTGCTGGTTCACTTTCAAAGTATGGTCTCATACTGTAGACCATACGGTTACAGTTTCGATGTAAAGAGACTGCGGTTCAGATTGCATTAAGTTGTGTGGCTTTCTTATATATCATCGAAGAGTGCCTTAATTATAAACATTATTCATAACGATCTCTTAAATCAGTTTTTCTTTACCTTTCCCACTTTTGCAAGTAAAAAACACTTTTGCAACCCTTCTAATTAACAAGAACCATTTGTCGTATATTCATATAACTTTGGTCTCCTGGAGTCCTGCCTCGCACCCCCCCCCCTCTCCCCATCTCAGGATGTGCTTGTGCCCTACATTTACTGCATCTGGAGGTCATCGTCAGTGTCTGATTCAAAGCGATTTATCATGACGTATGTCATGATGTTTGTCATGACGTGTGTAATATGTAGAACGTATACTACTGAGTGATCATACTGGAAGAAATATCAACTGTTAAGGAATAGTAAAGGTAACATATGCATGTGAAGATCAAGAAACAGTTCGTTTGTAACCCTTGTAACAGTTTACTAGTTTGCGAACCATACACTAGCGAGCACGTAGGTCATGATGTACATGACCTATAATAAAAGAACTAGAAACACAGTGAAAGAGGCTAACACTAATTGAAATAGTGTAATATAACCTTTAAGTCGCGTTATTAGTCCCCACGAAGAAATCCATCATGTTATGTACGCCAATGACACTCAAATCTACATCATCATGAAGTTATACGATTGTGATAAATCTCTTTCAAATTAAGCCAATTGTACAGCCAATCGCTGATATTAAACAATGGTGTTCTTGTAACAATTTATTACTCAACGATTCAAAGAAGTCATTCATGTTACCTCCCAGTGTTTCCGTTCGGGCCATTTACCTTAGCTCTCTGGCTGTGCAAATGTTATAACGCCTTCAAAGAATGCACGTGACCAGGGGAGGCGATTTGTTTTAAATATTGGGGGACATTTGCTTGGGTACAGGCGCGTATCCAGAATTTTATAACCGGGGGGGGGAGGGGCGATTTACTATCAAAGCGGAGCGCTACCATTGGTTGGCGCGCAGCGTACAAGAAAATTTCTGGTTTTGATAGCCCCCCAGATCACCGGAAATGGCACTTCTCGGGCTTGAAAATGACCAACCAGATGTACACTTTTGCCTGAGAACCAAGTTTTTCCCAATAGTTTTTTTCATCCATAATGTAGCGCCCCAACATGGTTTTAACTAGCCGAGCGGCCGTGGGTTCGATAGGGCCGCTGTCGGCAACCCTATGTCAGAATGAATGTGGGGCAACTACAAGTTAGGACAATCTCAACCAATAAAACACAAACAAATAAATTGATTTTTGAGCTACTAATACATTTAATACAAAACCTTTGCCTTCTCCACTTGGGCAGGTGTCTATAAAAACCAAATTAAATAATACATGAGGTCAACGCAGTGACCTCCAATAATAGTGTAGCAAATTGATAAATTAGGACCAATATTTAATTAATAACATACAAATCCACATAAATCCCAGCGTATAATTTACACAAATAATAACGATACGTACCTGCGAAGTCCGTGGCCAAACATATAATGTCGAGTCCTAAATCTACAATACGTAGGCGTTGCCTCGGGGAAAACTCAACCCGAATCAAAGTCACCCCCCCCCCCCCGCGCCACAAATATAAGAATAACCCCGCAGGGTGCGGCGATAATATCGACCGTGTTCCCAACCTTTTAATAAATTTAGATGTAATAATTTAAAGGGATTCTGACAAACGGGGAAATACGCCCACAATATTATTAGAAAAAAGAACATTTAACTTACTTAACGAACTGACCAACGGACCTCACTAGGCAGCAGCAAACACCAAAAATAGAACACACTCTTGGAAACCAAAATGGCAAGTGCCTTAACTGAACACAAAAACTTATTCGAAAACGTGGAACTTCGCGTGGCTCGAACATTCCACATAGCTACGGAGGAACCAGACTATTGTCACGAGAGCTGGACAGCTGAAAGGGAGACGGAAACAAAAGGTATAAACTGGCATATGAAACTACAACAATTCACTTTACATACAAAAAGATATTAGATAAAACAGACCCCAAGAGAACAATAAAACAATACACGCAAACAGGAAAACTACTCCAGCAGTGATGCCACCTATGTACGGAGGCGTTTACGTGACGCTCCTCCGGGCGTCACAATAACCTTTTTCAAGAGTGTCACCAGTCACACATCATGTTCGACCTCATCGCATCTCCTGTGGATCAATGCTTTCGTAGGTAATACTACGTAACTGCCCACAATACCCGTCAGCCCCACTTTTCAAGGTTTTAAGCCCATTATTTGTTCAGAATTTGAATAATAAATTCACTTCAAAACATACTCATAATGTTGCACGAAATTTCATCTATGGACAACCAATATAGAAAAAAAACCTTCAACCCCTAACAGACCGGTCAAAATTGCACGAGTAGAGGGAAGTATGATGAAGAATGTTGGTCAGGGAATTTTCAAAAATTCAGACAAAGTTAATTTATTGGTGTACAAATATTAAAACCTATTATAAAGGCTACTATAAAACTTCGATATCATATAAAAATACAAAAAATATGCTCGAGGGGGTTAGAAATCTTGTAGAAAACAGGCCAAATGGAAACCCAGTGAACCCATATCGATGTGGATCAAATATACGATCAGGAACGTAGCCAGGAGCAGGGGGAGCGACTGCTCCCCTTTTCAGTGTCGAAAAAATGTTAAAAACTTTTTTTAGCATGGTAATTTGTCAGTGCTCTTTTGATCTTGAATACTCGTCAGCTCCGTTAACTCGATTATAATCGTAGTAACATTCAGGCCTACTGATTCAGCACCTACTTAGTTTGGCAGATGCAATTAGCTAAATATTAGCCTATAGCCTATTACAAGCCTAGAGTTGGCCACTGCGTAATAAAATACCTATTGCATATACCTAACCGCACTTGATGGAGTGTCACGAACCGTATGCACAACGACGTCGACAACGTTCGTTCTCATCATTTCTATGATTTGTCCTAAGTTGTTGCACGAACAGCATGTTATGAAGCTAAGCTAGCAATCGTACGTGATACGCACTTCCTATAAATAATTATTACAATGCGATAACGATATTTGTTTTTAGGCCACTGCACATCTGGCTGTCTTACAAAATATGAAAGTTTATATTGTCCATCAGTTGAGTTCGTCAAATGTATTAAAGTCCAGACATTGGATAAACAAGAATCATCCAACTGGAAAATGTTTAAAAGAGCGCTATATTTTTGATATAATATGTAAAAGAACCTGTAAAAGAATTCAAACAGGAAACAACATCTGCTGATAATATGATATCATATGAAAATGATGAAACTGGCAAAACATTGCACCAGATCGCAACTAAGGACCTTCAATTGTTCAAAAATATCTCAAAAGGGAGGGGGACACCTCTTCCCCTTAGACCCCTCCCCCATATCAATCGCAAAATGTGCTCCCCTTGCAAATTCCTGGCTACGTCGCTGTATACGATTGTACGTAATTACACTCATACACAAGAGATGTACAGACATTATGATAATAATCATGAGTGACAGCATGCTATACGGTCACAGGTCACAGAAACGACCACGAAAAGTCATTTACCTCATGCAACATATGTTGGGTGAAGTTTTAGCCACCGCCAAATATGATTTGGATAAATAATCTCACGCATTATTTTCTATTTATAGCAACACAAAACAACTATGCCACCAAATATTGGGGGGATATTAGATACTATATCCCCCACCTAAAATATTGGGGGACATGTCCCCCCCCCCATGATTGCCCCAAGCACGTGACCTTGGTGTCTTCCTAGACAAAAAATTCCAAGAAACTTCAAAAATTCCAAGATTGGCAAACTCAAGAAGTATTTGGATCTAATATCGACTGAACGTTCGGTCCACGCTTTCGTGTCATCCCACCTCGATTATTGTAATAGATTGTATGTTAACTTACCAAAATCTTTTATATTTCTCCTTCAGAGAATTCAAAACGATGCTGCTCGACTCATTAATCTCACTAACAAGTTTGATTATATCACTCCCGTCCTGCGTTCATTGCATTGGCTTTCCGTCCCGCAGCGTATCAAATTCGAGACCTCTTTCAACTTATAAAGTAAAAAACGAGCTCGCCACACGTTATATCACCAATCTTCTCACTCCGAATGCAACGGACCTCCTCTGTAACGTTTCGTTCTTCCTCCCATATACACCTGCAGTTTTCCCTGGTCCTCTAACTAGACCTTGCTATGGCGATCGTGTATTTTCTGTTGCAGGATCTGCCCTTTGGAATAAACTCCCGATCCGTTTGCGTGATTCCCCTACACTTGAAATTTTCAATAGACAGTTAAAAACATTTCTTTTTCTTCTTAGTGTTTTTTTGCTTTGTTTCTATTTTCCTTTGTTAAGCGCTTGGAACATGTCATCATCATCGTCATCTTTATCGTCACCGTAGCCGTCACCGTCACCGTCATCGTTGTCGTCATCATCATCATCACGCGCGGACGGACTCACGGAAGGACGGACGGCCGGACGGCCGGACGGCCGGACGGCCGGACGGACGGACGGACGGACGGACGGACGGACGGACGGACGGACGGACGGACGGACGGACGGACGGA
>JAIPMN010196861.1:0-10538 GCA_020650975.1 Apostichopus californicus
ATAGATAGATAGATAGATATATAGCAACACTTGGAAGGGGGCTCACGCGTGATCGAAGGTGAATGATCTTTTCAGATGTGTGATCTATTGGCCAAAAGTCGTAGAGTTTACAGGTAACTCTTTCATTCAGAAGCACTTTTGTAGATGATAAACCTGGGTGGCAGAGCTGAAAATAACAAATCGTGTACATTAAGCTGGTATTTTGCACGGGTTATTTTCCCTCATTCTTTCTTGAAATGTGTTCTTATATTTCTTATTCGGTTTTAATTTTTGTGATACGGTATTCAGTAATTAATTACAGATTAAATCAATAAATACCTCATTCTGGTGAAGAAATTCCAAAGCATTTGCCACATCTTTAGCAAATAACACAGGGTGTTGAAGACCATTTGGTAGTATCTGACCAGGGTTCTGCAATATTGTTCTTCTTCGTGGTTGGTAAGTTTTGATCAAGTAATCTTGCAGGTTTCCATTTTCCAAGTATTCGATGTACATATAATGTGGAACTAACGAGTAACAAAATCCACGAAGCAATATGAAACCATTCAATGGTGCTTTTTCTTTCTTTCTATCATTTTTGCCTTGCGTAAATTCCCTTTTTCTTTTTAAAGGAACCTTGATATAGTTCAGTGAACATTTCATGATTATAGAATTTAATGTCTTTCTGCTCTGTCCTTCAATGATAAAACCTTCACCATTCATTTAGCTTATACTACATCATGAATATACATAATTAAGTTTCAGGGGGAAACACGGCGCACAATAAGTATTAATAGCACACCGTACATCAGCATTTGTTAACTAACCATAAGTTTCTTTATTATAATACCTTATTGAATATAAATACAAATGAATATAAACTGGAACTTAAATTCTTCAATATATTCGACGCTATTTGTTGGCTGGTAATGGTCACATAGTTTGACCGACCCGACGTCAAATAATCCTTAGTATTTATACTGTTTACACATTGTTCTGCGACTGACATACTACATATACCTACCCACAAAAGGTTGTTTCCCATTCTGGTCTTACCTTTTTCAGTTGAGCAGCCTAAATAGCGTATAATGTTTGAATTCTGTTCGAGGCGGCGATGAATATTTGAAATGAAATCAATGATAGACTTTTCTTGGTTCCGTGGGTCAGTATAACCTGTTGTGACCAAAATATAATATGTGGGTGGTTAGATACATAGATGCATGGATGGATGGATAAATATATGTATATATCTCTATATCTTTACCGATTGATCATGCGATTTAGAGAAAGAATGTAAACATTTGCTATGCGTTACCTGCTAAAGTATTTGCAACTATAAATTCGTTCCTTGGGAAGCTACTGCTGGAAGCTTTCCAGTATTTGAACATTGATCCACCAGGAAGTAGTGAAATGAAGTTAACTCCTTGTCGTGGTTCTATCTCGCTGTAATATATATCACTCTGTATCCTTTCCGAATACAACTCCATAGGTCCCTTCATATCTGGCGAAATTGATATGAAATGCAAAAAACTGACATTTTGCTACTTTTTATAAAATTAAATAAATGAAATCCATCTACCATTTGTGCGATATATTACGAACCGTCGGCTTTTAACCCAGAATGAAGTTCAGCTTCGTGAAAGATCAAAACTAAGAAAGAGGCTTGAAAGATATCAATTTTAATGATGTTACTAAGCATGTAAATTATTTTATAGTGTGGGTCACAATTAACATTGTTAAACTAAACTTAGTAAAATATATCCGGGGTAAAACGACATCTATAGTTTGAGAAATACTAATTGTAACACTTTCTTAAAGGTTGTAAGAAATGTTTGCAATAAAACCACAATCTTTTTTTTTATTAACATCATTGTCGAACTGATTCTTTGTTGCTAATTCGTCCATAGTCTTACCGTCTAACATTGTGAATTTTGCGTAGTCATGTAAAAATGACGCGTTGCCTTTACAGAAATCATTTGGAAAAACTACCATCTATTCTACAACCTGTCCACAATTTTGACATCAATTCATTGATTTATATTGATATTTTCCTATTTTCCTTCCCTTATTTTACGTACATAAAGCAACACTAACTGCTTTCTACAGTAAGGTATGTTTAAACTTATTACTATCAATAACATGAAGTCAAGTTTAGTAAAACTATTTTTAATTACCTTTATCTCTGTGTAGTGGCGGTTGTGGGCATGATAGTCCCTTCATTGGATTAAAAGAGCTTTAAAAGCATTGAAAATTGTATTCATTAAAATAAAAATAAACAATGCATGGATGTCACGAGACAAACAGAATGCAGTAACTTTCTGAAGTTTTAATATCATCTCCTTGGTTTCATACACAAAATGGAAGGTATTAGTAAATTTTGTTTGTGAGTCAGTATAGTACATAGAAATGAGTAAAACGGTTGCAGTGTCATTGCTATAAACAGGTCAAATGTATGTTGCAATTTATTAAAAGTCGGCTACACAAAATATTTGCTGGAAATGACACGTAATTACTGATGCAAATTAAAAAGTCATCAAATTTAACGTCAAAGTATAATCTAGAGATCTAAATATATTTATTCTTTTTAACAAGTCACATACCTGGGATCTAGATTCCGATCTTTTAAAGCTGTAGAAAATAAAGAACAGTCTGAAACCACCTGTTTAAGTTGTTCATCAGTATATTAGAGACATCTTCTTACCGTTGCAAAGTATATAGTAGTATATATTAGAATCCAATACCAAAGCATTCGATAGTCTGCGTTTCAAATAATGACGACGAGTCGATACAACTTTGAAGGAGTTAGTAACTTCCCTTAGGATGTAACGCTCAATGAAAAGTGTTCCACTATCCCACAACGTTTTGTTACGTCGTTTTACTTAATCATATTCAGCTTTCATGTACTTGTGGTTTCGGTTTGCAGAGACATCTGTGAGTAACTTAAACAACTTGTTGCTAAGTGTAAAGTAGTTATGTTTTATCTGGTGATGTACAATGATTAAAAAGGCAGAAATGTACTAACGTTTTCTTCTTTTCAAGAAGCAGAATGAAATACAGGTAGCGATGGCAATACAGACTCCCAAAACTGGTATTGCAATATTTATTACAGGAGTGTTGATATTAATCGCATCTTTGAATAAAGAAATAGAAAATGTCCATAACCTAAACTATTAAACTATAGTTTCAAATTAACATTGCGATGTATAAGGTTTTCAACTTCATTTATACTGCGAAATGTTTATGCAAATCTTGAACATAAAACAAACTATGAAATATCGATGATCTTAATAACATTGATGCTTGAAAATTACAATTACATACGAGTCGCCGATTACTCGTGTGGGAGAAGCTTTTATTCCAAAATTCAATACTTTCATACCATTGAATTATTCTTTGATAACCAACTATGCTGGTAGTGCAACGGCTGTCTATATACGTTGTTTCATGGACAAGAGCAAATGTTCTGAGCACCGACTTTTAATTCCATCCTGTTTTAGTTTTAGAGAGTTTTAGAGTTATTTTAAAGCTTGTTAAAGAACAGGTAGTTCACCACAACCCATTATTAACTTCATAGTTCCTTTTGAGGCTTTGTCATCTCTTTGTCCTTTTTAATCTGACGCATATCTACGAATTTCAATGTTTATTCAAAGATAAAATACTATCGTACCTTTCATTGACAAGGTGATGATAATTTTTCCATTGAATTCGTCCGCTTTGATATGATCGGTATGACACGAAACCGTGCGCTCTCTATCTATCTGTAAAGCTAATACAATTTTGTAGTCCATGGTTGACAAAAAGTGCTTGTTTCTACTCTGAATTGTGTCCGGGAAAGACTCAGTTCCGGAGACATTGCCCTTCCAGTACAAAGAAACTCTTGGTCTAGAGCCGAATGCAATGCAGCTGAGAATTACAAGTTTTCCTTTTTCAACTTCGTATCGGTTGGTCACATTGTCTCCGCCGATTTGGAATCGAAGTTCAGGTATGACTATACAATAGCATTTAAAAGAGAAAGGAGGTATGTTATCGAGGAGTGAATTTCACATGTGCATATATTATCCCTTTACTGTATTACATGAGGAATAGTCTTGATATTTTACACTCACAATCACACCATGACGTTTTGGCATTCATGTTATCTTCAACAGAAAATAACATTTTGAGTCCAGTTTTTACTGCCATATTTAACATGTTTTCCTTTACTTTAATTCTTTCAATGAAATTTATATAGTACATGAAACACTCATATCAGTGGATGATAACCTCATCTCTTATGTTCCGACCAAATTCTTAGTGTTTATCGATTTGTATGCTTTCATGTTATATGAAGATGATTAATTTTTCATTTGTTTTCTGTCTTTCGTTTTGAAATTGCACCAGAGTCCATGCAAAATCTCAGATACAAATAAATATCCTAATAAATACTGCAAATGGCAGTAATTGGTATATTTAGAATTCACTGTGGTATTAGTAGTTTAGCTACATTGATCGCTTAAGCTGCAATAATTCAAATGTGGTTACTTATATTGACATTACATTAAAAACGTATCAAATGTTATTTTTGGTATATCTTTTTATATTCAGGAATCGTCTAAAATTAGAATTTTTAAAGCAAACTTTACTCTTGGAAGTAAATGGGTGTAAACAAAATATAATATTGTTACCATAAACATTTCTTCTTGTCATTTCTTCTCCGTATAAGAACCCTGAAGAGTCGTAGCTCTTACAAAAGATGGCTACGTCTACATCATTGTTTCTAAGGTCAAGGAAAGTAAGCCTCTCATTTACGTTAGTCTTCCGTTTGTTTAATTCCAAAATGGTGTTTGTACTTGTAAATGTTACTTCTGTTATCATCGTTATATTGATTGAGATTCCAAATAATTGGGAAAAACATGAAACTTCAAACTCTTTTCCAGCTGTGAGGTTTGCTACTTCAATGCCATCTTCACCTTCCACTTGAATCTTCAACTCAGGATCTTGTGGACGAACGTAAAGAGATGCGAAAATTAACTGTACAATGAATACCTCGGAAAAGAAGTTTAATTTTACAATAATGTTTCCAGGTTGTGATGCATTTCTTTGTCTTTCTTAAAAGGGAAAACATTAATAACATTGATTACTTGTCAAGGAATTAACTTTACCTTTAATGTCAACTAAAAAGGTTCTCCGTTTGGTGGACTCAACAAAACAACTGTAATTACCCACATTTGCTACCAGCATTGGGTCGATGAGTAACATTGATGCACCGCTTGACTGTTCCTCAATGCGCACGTTTTCTAGTCCAATGTTTCCAGATTTCACGTTATCCGAAGGAACAAGAATATCATTGTACCACCAACTGATATATTTAGTTGAGAGAGCAATGACATTACAAGTCAGAGGTACCGAGTCGCCAGGCAAGACACACATGATAGTTACACTGTTAGAGACTAAATAAAATAACAGTCGGTTAGTTAACTGCCCTCACCATATAAATATGAGTTAACTAATAACCGTTACCTGTTTAATAACCTGAACAGTGAGAAATGGTTTCATTAAGCACCATTCGAACTGTGTAATATTCTGACTGATGGATTGTTATTCATGTTTTGAGAAAGGGCAACAGTTCTTGGCAAAATTAACAATTCCATTGTACCAGATTTTCTACTACAAATATTTTATGTCAACCTGGTAATGATTCACTGCTACTCTCTTTTCTGTAACGAATAATAAACACGTTTATCTCGACACCAACTTCTTGCTATAAGTACATATGTCAATGCTCATTGACATATTTCTTCGACCAAAGGCCGGCAAGAACAAGGCTTTGGTCATAGGAGTTACACCGACAAGGTCACATGATCTGACTAGGAGACTACCAAAACCTCTCTTCTGTTGGTGTGTTTAAAGCAGCTTTATGCGTTCTTTTCTATGCTATACCGACATAAACTACTAGCTTATATATTCAAATCTAACTTCAAATGGTGGAATAAAAGTCTAAAAAATTGACAACTTTGAACGTTGTTTTTCTCGAAGATGATTTCCGTTAGGATCGTTATAAACCACGCCCATAATATGAATATTTAAGTTCTATGAACGTCGTTGAATAGTGAGGTAAATAAGTTTTACTTTGCCGGCGTCATAAGCAACCCAATACACAAATATGTACTACAACACCATACTTTATTTATGTTCATTGTGTATGGCTGTGATACCGACGCGACTTTTTCGGGTTGCTGTGAAGGAGTCCATTTTATGCAACGGCTCATAAATAAAAATGTTAGCTATTCACTGATTGGTTCAATTCAAGCTAGTGGATTTGGAGAACTGTAAGCAATAATAGGAAATTGTCGAAAAACACTCTGCTCATTATCGCCATTTGTCCTTAACTAATCGCCAATAAATGCTCTTGGCAGGGAAAAACTTGGCTTATATCTTAATGTTCTGTTTTGTAATGAATACATGTAAAGAACTCGATGGACATGTCAATAGGGTGGGATAACGGCGAAAAACGCAAAAAGCTGAAATATGTTCCTCCAGCTTAAGCTAGTGCAAGTAATAATGAAAAAAGAATTATCATATGTTTTGGCCGAAACCGCTGTTCTTGGTTACTAAATGCCCTTATGAAGACGCACCATTATCATATTCTAATGGCATTTACGTTCCACATGATGCACAATAAATCTCTGATTGTCCCCCAACCCGATGAGCATGATAATTTAAGCCAAGAATGTTTTTCCTGCAGAGACGGAGGAACCCGCAGAACATCATGACAGTCGAGAATGGATAATGCTTAGAAAATAGTAAAGTTTTAAAACGCATATATATATAATGCAAGTTTTATATCTAGAATAAAAATAGGGTCATACAAATAACGTTCTCTTACCATTCATTACAAGCATATATCTGGATACCAATAACCCGTTCATAAAACAGGAGTAGTTTCCGACATTGGATTTCCTGAAGCCATTTATGGATAAATAAGAAAGTGCATCGTTCACTATTTCACCTTCAACGTTGTCTAATTCTAAGTCATCAGGTTGAAAATTGTCGGCCAATATGATTTCATTTCCAAACCTCCAAACGTGCTTTCCTGCTATTTGACATGTAATTGTTACTTCATCTCCAGGGACAACATACTTCGTTACGTAGGTACCTTCGCTTTCTGTAAGGCAATGAGAGAGGAAAACTAACGGAATGTGAAGGTTCGTTTTATAATATAGATATGTAAGTGAATGAAAATTTGTGTATATTATAAGTATGAAAATAGTTCGGGATAAGTAAGATATGGATGAAAAGCATTAACAACTTACTTAACCGTCGTTTGATGAAAAGTCTAGGAGGGTGCCTTAGTGTGATACACTGTAATCTTAGTTTGATTAATACTCTATAGATTCGGAAAACGTGCTGAACAAATTCAAAACAACTCCTTAGAAACAGAGGTTACAAAAAAAAATCATAGAGTCAAGATCCGAAAATAGCTGCCTTAGGCCTTCCGACAAAAAGTGGAAGATTCGAAACTAACCGTTTCAAAAATGAAATATGCAAAAACACGGAGTAGTAAAAATAATTAAATTTCCCCTAGTTTTGACAGATTTTTGTAAAATAATTATAAATACCAATAGACCTACCATGTATGGCTTGAGTTAGAAGTAGAACGAGTAGATTCCATGGAACCTTCATGGCGTAATCTCAGCTAGGACTTAATGATATGATGCAACATGATATGGTGTCTCACTGTACTGCTCCAAATGGTAACCACATTTTATGAGTTACTGAATAAAGCGCTAGAGATCCATGCTCGAATATAGCTTGTTAATTGTTAACAAGTTTTGCTTTCGTGTTCTGAGTTTCCTTCTTCATTTGATAGGAACTTCGTTTGTTCAATGTGCTTCCTGCTTTTAGGCAACATTGAACAGCCTAAGCAATATCCTACCTATAGTAGCGAGGAGGGTAACTTCGTTTTTACTGTAGAAGAGAATTCTCGATACACAAAACTGAAATCTGTGATTTCGATCTGGCCATCTACAAAATCACAAAGAAGTCATGCAATGATACGATCTCGGTTAGGCTAGATTATCGAGGCTAGTAAGTTGGAAAATGCTATATAGAAAGAAAACTTGCACTTTCTCGAAACAAACTTATAGCCGGCTGATTTGAGTCATATTACCAACAGCCCTTTTTTATTAACAAACAAACCCTTTTTTCGTCGAACAATCTCCATGGTGTCTCTGAAGATGTATTGAAGATTGATATAAACTGCTTTGGACAATTGGGTATCAGACCTCACGACCCATATTATGTCTAGGCTCAATGGCGTCAAGCAAATTTTGAATTTCCGTGGTGTCGGTCCACGAAATGAATACGACAGTTCATAATGGTAAGACTGAGGATTTGGTCCTCTTCATTTCAAGTTCTTGGAGCTACAGAATACACAAAAGGGCCTCAGACAGGTGTACAAAATGGACACGATCAACTACGTTATAGAACTATATGCATATTCTACATATACGTTGTCAAAGAACGCCCTTATTATGAATACGCATTACATTAGAGATGACTTCAGTATGAAAAGTTCTTGATCAGTGATATCATATGCGGAATGCTAATATCATTATTTGAGCGATCAAGGCGGTAACTGTTGCAGGTTATTTGCATGCCTATAGCCGAAAATACACATTCGGGGGTCAAAAGCTTCTTATCTACAAACATGTTCAGATGCAAAGAGGATGGGAGAGTTGGGATGGACAATTGGTCACTATCAATAGAGATTGAGGTAGGAGTCAACAGAATTGCAAGTTTTATTTGATAACACTCTTATCTATAGCATTCCAGTAGCCCTTAGAAAGACCAGATAAACAAGTAAATATAAAATAAATGTTTCGAAGTAAATATTAAAACCAAAATTGAACAAAATTGCCAAAAATATTTTTTTGACAGTGTATATGATAAAATCGTATATGCTATCCCTAACAAATACAAGGATAGTATATTGTAAGAACTCGACTCATCCCTATTGCAACTGGTCAATATATTGGTTCAGTTTGAATATGTGTGCTTTCAAATTGTGCAGTGTTATTGCATAGGCTGTTTGCTATCGGGTTAAACAGACGTTAGTAATTTGTCATTAGATATATTGACTGATAGTATTAACATTACGTCTGGGTAGTTTCAGTTTCATTTTGGTTTTGTATCGAATGTCTTCGCAGCATTTTTCACAATTTCATAAATTAAGCTATATGTGACCTTAATAGTATTCTTTCAAGAAATGTTGCCGTTTCTTGAACTAATTATAAATATGCTGAACACAGTCAACTGAATGTAGGTGCAATTTTAAACACTGGCAAAGTTACCTTTGGACTCGTTGAACAATAGTTGAACAATAGTAACAATAGTTAAATATTTCACAGATAACTAAAACAATACATAACTTGAACTTTAGTCTAGGTTATGGGCGTCCTTATGAATAAACTGTATAATCGTAATACACACACCTTGTAAGTAACGCATGAACATTCTACATACAATAGAACACAGAGTTAAAGTTGGGCCTCGCACAATGAGATATGTCCTTAATTCAGTCATATTCGACAACTGGTACCGCTACAAATCAAAGTAAGTATACAAACTAGTGATTGTTCAACATTTGTTAATATCAGGCAGTGTTCATTATTATAAGCATCCTTTTTCTAATACTCGTTTAAATTTATTAAGGTTTTACATTTCATTTAACCACGCAATACCCTGCCTGAGAAGACTAGAAAAATTGAAATATCCTTGAATCTAAATTGGTTGAAAGAAGGTACCCCATGCGCATAGTAAGAGTAAGGTTCCTTAAAGTAATCGTTTAAAGGCCTACAGAAACATATGTTTAACATTTTCTTAATCACTCAAATAGGCATTAGAAATCATAAAAACAGCTGCAACTCTCATCAAAATCCATCACAGATTGAACATTCTACAAGTCCCTTTGTTTTCACAACCTTCGTTTTCAAGGACATTGAACACTGGTTCGTAAGGCGATTTCTTAAAATATTTTATGGTCTTCTTTGAAAGGAGGAAGATACTATTATTCAAATGATGAATGTGGGCTTTTAAAGAGCGGTTAACTTATGAAGAGCTCAATGAGGGCAATACTCTAAATCATTGTACCCCAGATTTATCAGAACTTCAACTATGTATGATGGAAACGAAAAATGCGTTTCGAAAAAAATTGTAATGAGATTATCACACACAATAAATGTAGGTGTCCTTAGTAGTTTAAGGAACGTGAAATGGTCAAGAATAAGTGAAAAGATTTCTGACATGTTATCCGACCATTTTCACCTTTTCTAAATCGTCAGTACCATGCATAATGGAAATTTAAATACCTTATTTAGAACTATCATTTTAGCTAGGTGTCGTATATGGCTGGCTGGCTGGCTGGCTGGCTGGTTGGCCGGCCAAAGTTCTGGCTGGCTGGCTGGATGGCTGGCTGGACGGCTGGCTGGCTGGATGGCTGGACGGATGGACGGACGGACGGACGGACGGACGGACGGACGGACGGACGGACGGACGGACGGACGGACGGACGGACGGAC
>JAIPMN010196974.1:0-13779 GCA_020650975.1 Apostichopus californicus
AGAGAATTACACGACGAAACTATTCGCTTTTTATTTCTCCAACAAAAATCGGCAGCACGAGATCATACGGCCCATATGACTCCTACGAGCTGGTATAGCGTTTTCCCATTAGCAGTACAATGTGCACTGTTCCATATAGCCAATCGAAAAATTGCGTACATAACAAGTGAAAATTCGTATAGCACACAGTACAATTACACAGTATGCCTTTAGGTTACGCAACACTGTGAGAGGCGGATTAGAATCTCGGAAACCTGATACTTTGCGGTAACAGTACCCAGATCCGTATGCTGTTTATAGCTAAGGATGAGAATGGCACATTAAAGAAATGAATATGTTGCCGCTGTGAGAAGAGGGCAGCATTGTTTATATTTTTAAATCGGGGAATACGTTGAGACAAGATTAGCAATTTCCTAGCTGAGAGTTTGCCTTTAAGTTAGATAACAAAGATCTCAAATTCTATTTATTTACGATTTCCTCTACAGGTGTAACGTCGTCATTAGAGTCCGGGGTAAGAAAACCAGTTTGATACTTAATTCCATAATAAAATAAATGTATAGGAATGAGTGTCTGGCAGCTAATGTACCTAAAGCCAAAGGTTCTATAAACACTGAAAATATGCCTAAACTGATATGAGTATATCCGAAATTATAGATATAAACCAGTAAAAAAAAATATGAAGGTACCGAAGTTGATATGAGTATATTGAAGCAGATCATAATGTATAAATAATATAATATTAGATATATTAATCAAAACAGATATATCCATTTCCAACAATGAATTTTTCTAGCTGGGCTGATTTGATTCATTTTTATGTCTGGCCGACAAAGTTACCATTCTCACATATATTACAGCATGAAAGATAAGCGGCATTAGAATCGTCACAATTGAGAAGAGCTGACCGAATGCGATTACTGGTACCTAAAGGGGTAAACACCTGATCCGTGATAACATATATGCAACTTTCACATCTCTGTTTGCCACAAAGGAAGTTGGGAGGACATGAACAGAGACCTGAGGTTAGGTGGTTGTCGTCTAGCCAGTGAATGAAATTTTTGTTGTTGAAAAAGTCCTATATGGACAAATGTGCCATGAACAAACCAAACTCAGAACGTATAAAAACCTTATGTGATTGTTGAAAATTCAAATACCATAGGAAAAAGCGGACTGACAGATTTGAGTTTATATCGACGTACATATAATTTATCAAGTGAGTATGAGAATATATTAGAAAAACAATGTTTGTTGAGGGGTAGAGGCTAGCCATTGTTTAGAAAATTACTCACAAGGATAGCAATACATCAAATTCAGAATATGTGGCCAGATACGTTTAGTTCTGATGCTTTGAGAAAGAAACAAAACGTTTCAAACTGATGTGGCGTGAACTATTACACTTCAGATAGGATATGGCTGTTCGGGGTTTTCTTTAATACAAACAAAGTATGATGTATACACCAAGAACAGAAATTTAAATGTCACAATAATCGAAAATAAGATTGATTGTAGCTTGAAATTCATTGCAGACCGAAAAATCGGGTGTGTACGCCATGAGGCAAATTGCAAAACAAAAGTGTCATCAATATACCTATAGTATAGAGTTTCAAGCGGCACGTATGGAGCATCCTCTAGTCTAGATCAGCCATGAAAATAATGGGCAGCTGGGCGCCATACCATTGCTCATAGCCGTATGTTGTAGTTTAGACAAAGCTGCCGGTAGAACGCAAAGTAGTTATGGGTTAGTATAAACTCAAAAATTAATGCAAAATCATTAAAATTATCTAGCATGCTGATATACTTTCTGGATTTAGTTTATAAGTGCACAGGTCACAAACATCTATATAGATAATTTGATGGGAAGGACTTATGTTCTGGAATTTGCTGAGGATATATGTAGTGTCTTGTATATAACTTTTAACGGAGAGCAGCAACGGTTTGGCGTAGATCATCTACAAGCCCACATAGATGTCCAATAAGAGTGCCGATAAAATAAATGATAGGTCTACCACCCGGAAATACATTAACCGATTTGACCAAATCAAACAATGAAGCAGAATCCAAGCTAAACTATTAAACTCTCATCCAACCAGGGTACGGATTACAATGAACAAAAACGAACAGAACAAAAACGTTTAAGTAGTACAATTTTCCTCTGAGTTAGTACATCAGGTATATCTGCTTGCATTACCACAAAACTTAAACCTGCGATGCATTACACACTACCCATGTTACTGAGCCAAATCAATAAAGTCGTTATGTATGCATGGAAAAGTGTTTCTATTTCATTGGTGTTAGGTAGAAGCAATAACCAATAATGGATAACATCCAATTTGTTTTTCTAGTATCGTGATGGATATAAACACAGTGTTGTACATGGTACAGCTCCTTCAAACGCACTACAATGTCTTATAGCGAAAGGTCGGGACTATTAAAATGAGTGTGATTTGGTGAAAGACTAAAAGCAGAATATTCTTAATAAAATTTCAATAACAAAATGGGTGTTGACCTCGTTTGGCCCGCCATTGCAAAACTGCGCATAAATCCCAATTGGAAAGAACACGTGCTACAACACAAATAACAAAATGTTTACAAAGTAAATTTCCCGCACATGTGCTATCCACATGCACCAATGTTCGATGAAATGCATGCTGTATAAGCACTAATCATGTACAGATATTTTTCTTTTTATAATCCCTGAGTTTAACTTATTGCCATAAAGTCATATTTGATAGAAATTGAATTTTGATCAAAATGTTTGGTTACAACAATTTTATTTCGTTGCAAGGATTTACCTCTTTGTAAATTAAGCACGTAAGTGTTATCACAATGTTTAAAGATGACGGGAAGATACAGGGGCACCGTTGGAGCTCAACCGATCTTTCGATTGACTGAGTATTTCATCACATATTCAATTAATCAGGGGATGTGAAGCTTACATTATTTGCTTTATGATGTATGCTTAATGGACAGGAACATCAATTTCTGAAGTTGAATGGAGTGAAACAAATAGGTATTTGATCTGACACAAACTGATGTTTTACTGTACTGCAACGTGTTTCTTTTACAGATAGGCTCTCTTCCGAAAAATGCTGAAATCAAAGATGCAATTTGCTTACATAATAAATCCGGTAATATATGTTTGTCTGACAAGACGTCTTTACTTTCTTTATTCTAACTAGCCTCCTGTTTGACGTACTATCACTACGGTATTCTACTTTATATTCCAGCTGTAATACAGACAAAATACATGAAACTTATGAGTAAATTAAAATATAAGCTTTTGTTTTTACATAAGAGTGGAATGTTTCATATCGCTGTTTTCAGTTAACTTAATGCTTATCTAAGTCATTTCTGAATATTAATGAAAACTATTTACAAGTAGTAACATTACAACATCTCGAAACAATAATATTATGAGTAAGTGTATAAGTGGCCTGTTCTGTTCTTGTCTAGTTTTTGTCTGGACGTGACAGGGCACATATCATTTAAAATGCTAGTGTCAGTATTACGTAAAACGTTATTCTTCATATGAATTTGTGTGACTGTTACAATAAACACATATTATATGTTCGTTCACTTGACTTACAGAGGAACAAACATATAGACGTGCAGTAAGTTTTCAGTCTAGTGAGATAATTACGAAGGACGGTGGTCGACTAGGGATCAAGAAAACAGGCGTTTCCCTTCTAGTTCCCCCCGGAGCACTGTTAGAAGACTGCAAAATCCACATACAAATAATCACAGGCAATCTAGATACAGGAGATGACGTTACATTTGCAAGCAATTCAGCTGCCATTGTGGAATTGACTCCAAACAATTTCGAGTTCCAGACTGCTGTTGAACTCAATCTACCACATTGTCTTCAATTGAAGGAAAACTTCACAAACGAGTCGATGGAGGTTTTCACGAGTCATCACGACCCAAGTAAGTGTAATTTATTGTTTACTCATTTACCCGATGTAATTTTAAAAGAGCAAAATATAACAGACCGTAAAGATTACTAATTTATGTGCTTTTTTCAACTGATACTTATTTGGAAAAGACAAAAGAAACTGATTTACCGTGATAGTGAAAGGCCTAGTCACATATTAAAGTGACTATAGTAAACAAAACACGAGTTTATTATCACTGTGTTTACAACTTACTATTTCATTACGCACTAGAGTAGTCAAGTATACTCTGGGAGAGTGTTATCGACATAGATTGCATATTACCTTCAATCCAAAATATAGTTTCGTACTTCAAGAAAGAATGTTTATTTAATGATTTTTTGACCGTGATTATTCCATTTTTGCCAATTCAAAAAGTTGACATAAACAGACCCTCGTTTAGTTGTATTATGTTTTTAATACAATTTACTCTTGTGAAGGTAGTCTTCTGACTAGAAAAGAGTTTGATAGTGTGGTTTCCTTATTAGGCTACCTATCACATAGTTGAATTGGATGACCACAACGGTAATTGAAATAGGTTGCAAGTTCCTTGCAGAAAAGGCAGGTTATTAGAAGGCTTATATCTGCAACAGCCTTGAATGGACTTTGAAACATTATTGTAATGCTTTGAATACATGATAGCTCATCGCTTGCTGTTCCCTACCTTACTCTTATTAGCGTGATATCAGCTTCCATAATTGTGTTTTTAGTGATTCAAATGCCAATGTACGAGCAATATCGTGTGAACGTTACGTCTTAACGTTCATTTATAATGTGGTGACACGCCTCAAACTTGTTCCAAACATAAATTTCGTTCCAGTATTAAGGTCATAGAGCATATTTTATTTCCAACCGTATTATATTTTAGTTTATTACGTATTTTATACTTCTTATTAACAGAAGATCAACCCCGCTGGGAAAGAGAAACAGAAGTCAAATTTGAACTGCAGAAAGAAACCTGCAAACTATACTTGAAGAAATTTTGCTGGGTAACATTGAGAGTAAAAAATGACGTAGTTGAGGCCAAACGTCTAAAGATATTCACTGTTGGCAGCAAGGTCATTGACACTGACAGTGAGTCAACAGTGCATGTTGGTTACTTTCTTGATGTGCCGGGCAATGAAGATGTAAGAATAATCATGTTCTGATCATGCCGTCTTATACTGCTTACACAAACATTACAAAGCATTATACTGGTTTAAACCGTTATATGTCACGATAAAGCATTAAAAATTTACCAAAATAACTTATTTCATGTAAACAATTAATAAAGTTTCTTTCTATACGTAATATGAAGATATGTGGAGTTTTATATATCTTTAATTACTATAGCATTGTGATATAACCATTACTGATAACATGTTTTTTCAGATCTTTAAAGATGAAAAAATCACAATAGGACAGTACAAACCGTTTTGGTTCCAGAAGCAAGAACAGACGCCTTTGGTCATATTTCTCAACGAATTAACACCAACAGAATGGACACATACAGCAGATGGAAGGCGGAAGGTACAACAAAGATATCGTTAATTTGTATTAATTAAAAGTCCTGTGTTGTTTTGCTGAGATTTGGAGGAATTTGCGAACATTTTGTTAGCACAGAATGGTACAATAACTAGTATTAGCAACTTTGTTTAATGGATTCATCATTAAGCTAACATAAGTAACAGCTAGCACCGTTGTACTACTACCTATACCTAAATTTCTAAATATTCTGAATAAAGAAATAGGAAAGAGACAATGACAATGATAACATTACACTTTCCGATACAAACCTCTAAAAAAATGATAAATTTCACCATTGTATTAAATACCTACATATTATTAAATATTTAATATTTAATATTGTTTAATAGTAAACTTCTACTATCTACTTTTATTTTCTAGGAAATATCTTATCAGGACATTGCGTCATCAAAGAATAGGTCATGTGAATTCGTTTTCCGTTGTATTACAAGTGTAAGAAGATCCGGTGTACCTTACTCTACATTTAGGGTTTATCGGCAGCATGACTCGACCAGTATCTCATTTCGTCCAAAGGTTTGTTATAATCCTAGGCAAAAGCTATCAGAAAGGATATTCGATGAATTTAAATATAATGATTTTAAAGAATAAGATTAGAAGTTATCCAAGTATATGATTGAAGAAAATACTGATTAGTTAAAGAAAGGAGCAATAAACTTAATTGTTACGTAAACGCTAAAATGTGTATAAAGTTTGTTTGATTACATTCATTATCGCACACAGTGAAATGTGTCAACGTAAATGTGTTACATTAGAAGCATAAAAATAAAACCAAGTGGAAAGGTTTGTAAAACTGTAAGATGAATGTCAGAGTGACATGTCACAGTCCAAAAAAAGAACCGAAAGTGTAGTGCAAGAAATGCTACCACAGCTTTGATACTTCGAACACTTAATCGATGACAAGTGACTTTCAGCACATTGCTATATGTCATAATTTGAACACACTGTTGTCAATTAAGTCACCCCATGGTTGAGTTGGGATAAGTACGAATGAATTAAAACAAAGTCATAAGGCATAGTCTTTCCATCAAAGTCCATTAGCAAACTTTTTAAGACGAATTGTAATTGTTCGAATTACGATTTTCCAAAAATTGAAACGTTGCTGTAATTAAGGTTTTCTAAATAAACAGTAAATATAAAGGTGTAAATTGAACCTATTCAACCGAGTACTACACGTCCAGGGAAATAACTCATTTAAATATTGTTTAAGAGTCAACTTTCTTTTGCGCTTCATTTTAGATATGGGACGATGTTTCCGAAGATGAAGAGCCGTGACGAGGAGCAAGAGGACGACTGCTGCCTTTGTAGTCTTTGTTTTACAACAGTGAAAATGTGTTGAATATTTTTGCTTTAACTTATTTGGGACGTTATTATAACACAAACAACTCAGAACATAACTCTTCTTTTTCAAATAGTTTGCATTACGTGTGTTATAAACGTTGTTTATTTTAAGTAGAAATAATGGGGTTTGGTTGTAGGAACAGAAAAATCATCATAATATGGCATATAACTGGGCAAATATGTTATTGCATGTAATGTGGATGCACTCAATAAGTGTACTGTGTTTATTATCCAACTAACCAATATCATTACAATATGTTGTCATACCGATTTTCTTAGGACTATATGTAAATTATGTGAATTGTATAACTATAAGACTTAAAAACTATACATCAAAATATACAAAAATTATTAGATGTATGTGACCATGCAGAGAGAGAGAGGGGCGGGGGTGGGGGGGGGGGGGGAGAAAGAGAGGTAGAGTACAATACACATACTCTTGTATATCTGTAAAGTGTAGTATATGATAGTAATGTGTTACTCACAAATATTTTTCAGACCTGTTATTATATAGTAGTGTATAATATGTAGTATATAGTGGTGTGTAGTAAAGGGGAGGTCTAAAAGATGAGGGGACAATGCGTCACTCTTGGTAAAGCAGAGTGGCAAAATATGCCATGTACTAATATGTCATGTTTAATGACAAACAACTTAAGATATGGGCAAATACTAATAGGTGTCGGTCGAAAAGTAGATTGGCATTGAGTGACCCCTTGAAATACACAATGGCCGGGAAAAAACATGTTATCTTTCGTAACAAAAATATATTTTATTCGGCTCAAAAATGACAGTTAACATGCTCTTTACTTTGTAAACAGGTTAATGAGCTCATACTTTGGAAGCATACGTGTTACGCGTTACTGACAAAATCAACTTTACCTGCCTCCGCTGTTTTTCTCTTTTGGCGCCAATGAATGCAAAACATAGTAACCTGATCCTATTTGGATTATTTAATAAGACAGTACAAAGCATTTCTAACATGATAAGATTAGCCATGATATGTTTGCTTCGTTTTGTGCTGTCAACAAAGCATAAATTTGCTAACGATATGATGTGTTTTAATTCATTACATCATAAGAAAGACTGTGACAAATATTTTTACTAAAGGCAGTTATAAAAGTTTGCTGTTTTGGTCTTTTTTTTCCATCGTTGGAGGAACGATATCGAAATCTATCCCGTTTACCTATGTAAATATGACGCATGTATGTCGCTTAACGAGGTCACTGGTGAAGAAGAAACACAAGAGAAGGCAATCCTGAGAGTTGCTTATCTGATCCATCAGTCAACACTTTTCAGATTTGGGAGTAACTGGCAAATGACTTCTGTGGCGCTCGACTTTTCATATGGCTGATAATAAGGACTCCATGGAGTTATATGCTACCACCATACGCAATCTTAGCACTTTTATGTATATCCCCTTGCACAGCCTAGGCCCAGTTAATCAACTTGGTTAAAATATTAGCCAACTTAGTCAAACAACGTTAGAGTGTCTAATGAAACTCAGATCCATGGTTAGACTGATCTAGAAATGTACACATATCTTAAGTACATTCATGGATTAATTTTTGCTCTCGTAGCAAAAACTCTGCGCGGTAAGGATACGAAAATTGATGGTCAACTTGTCAGCTATCCAATGATGGGAAGTGAGAACTTCTAACTAGACTTAGGGACCACATTACTTTTATGATTTGGTATGTAAGTCAAAGAGTCTTTTTTATAGGTGTATGCTACCAAAATATCATATTTCCATGATCATTGCATGCATAGGAATCATATAAGAAACAAGCAAAATCGCTGTAAATTGCGAATGTGTAGTTTGTATTATATGTTGGGGTTGATATTAACTACTGATTTTTTGGAAGCACCAGTTTATCAATAATTCAAAATTAAGAAAAAGTTGTGTGTCGGTTGACAGCAATGTTAAACATGCTGTCCTTGGGACCATATTATCACATACGGGGCTTTGATTTCATCCTTTTGAGAAACGAGTAGTGGGTTGAATGCATGCGAAAAGCTAAATAAAAGGACATTTTTTTAGACAAAATGTCAACATTTTGAGATCAAATGTCGAAATTTTGAAGTAATAATCGGAGGGTTGACATTAATATAATTGATAAATAAAATAAATAAAACTAATTTAACAAGTACTAGGCAATTCTATTAAGTAAATTTTAATTTTCCAGCAATTTGGTTAAGCTATCAAATGTAGGTACCGGTAATCATTGACTCTTGAAATTGATATTAGTAAACTACACATTTTAAGTCATTTTGGTAAGTGCACTAAGTTTGGGAAAGCTTGACATTTGACCTTTTTTGACCACGAGATAATTTGAGTTTTACATTAATCGATACAATGTAGACATATAGTCTTTGGTAAAGTTCTTCTGTAAGAAGTTTTGGCCATATTGCTACATTGGTATATATAATGGCTGTTTTCGGTTATTTGACTTTTGACGTAGGAAATTTGCACCTATGACGACATAAGTCATATATGCGCTAAATCACTTCCCAACTGCCCTTATAATAAAGGAGCTTTTTCGCACAAACTTGGCGAAGTTTTACCTTCCAGCAAATTTGATCACCTGACCTTAACGTTTTATATTAAATCATGCTCTGTAAACGTACAGAATGTGTTGATACAACATGGGTTGAGGGTTTCGGCCATTTGTATGCGCATAACGGCCAAACTGCTGTGTTTGGCTCTTTGACTTGTGACCTCTATTTATCCTCCACTTCAGACAGGGTTAGTTCACCCCAATTTAGTGTGCCACCCGATGGTACCCTACATTAATTCAGATCAACCCGCCAAGTTTCAGGTTAGTACCTCTATGGGGTATGAGATGGGAAGCACATTTGATACCAATGTTGCAAAACAATAGTGGATATAATGTTGGTGAATAATTTTTAAAATCACAACTCTCTGAAAAGCACTTTATGGTTGAGCTATTTTCCAACATATTACGAATACATTTTTCATCCAAAGTACACTACGGGGCGGAATGAATTATAATTGTGACAACAGGGCTCTTTGAAAGCTTGATCCACCCCAATAACGTTCCATTGTATAATCCATAACCAGACTGACTTCAACTACAACAGTGTTGTTTACAACTTTTGCTAAACATCTGACTTAATACAACTATGTAGCATCGGACACTTACGAATCACCCTTTGGAAGACTTGGATATAAAGAATCGAAGAAACCTTAACATCACAGAGTTTAAAGGTATCTACGTATCTGTATTTAACCTCAATTATACCTAGTACAGGGTAGCAAAACTGTCTATCCCATCCTAACAAAGCCTAATCATACATCGGCGTTAGTCCAAGCCACACATAGCATTATACTCATCTACTTCGCCCCAACGATCAATAACTATGAACTCCAGCGTTGTTCTGCGATCTCAAACAAAGGACACAACAGAACTTGTTTCAATGGTAATAAACCAGGTATCAACAGTGAGGAATTTAAAGCCAAGCTACAGAAATGTATAGACAAGGCTTTCTTAAAGAAAATGGATGAAATTCTTCAAGGATAGAAAGCAACTCAGGCAAGATTCATGTAATTGAGGTTGCAAACGATCAGACAGAAGCAAAATTGAAGAAAATTTAAGACAAAATTTCCTCTCTCGAACATAAGTGCGACCGGGCGCTTAAGGAGACCAATGATGTAGAGCAGTACTCAAGACGAAACTGCCTCCGCTTCTTTGGAATTGAATAAAGGCCAGCGAAAATACAGACCAAATTATAAGAGACATTGCATCGAAGAAACTAGGTGTAGACCTGAACCAATCCGAAATCGATCGGTCGCACTGCATTTGGAAACAGATCATGGAAAAACGAAGGGCGTTCATCGTAAAATTCACTAAATATAAGGCTAGATACCACTGCATAAAAGAATTGACGTAAACTCAAAGGAACCACCGTTATATTCAAAGAAGATTAAACCAAAACCAACCAAGAGCTGCTCCAGGAATCAAAAGCCCACTCTTATGTGAAGTCCGCCTAGTCACACGATGGAAAAATCATCGCCCTAATTAACTAAAATGGTACGGAATACACCAAGCTAATCTGGGGCATCAACGACCTTCAGAAACTGTAGTTGACCAGCAGGTTACTGTTGAAAATACCGTTTAAACCAAAGGTGATCCAATAGAATTATAAACTTCTACACTTTTTTGTTCCTTTTTAGTACTTTACCTCTTTATTTCATCTATGTCACTTTATTGCTGTAAATGTAGAACCACTCTAAGTTATATTAATCGTGTGAGCTGTCAAAAATGTGGGGTTTCTTCTCATATTGCATGTATTATTAACTATGATTGTTCTTCGAGGGTGTGGACCTGTGAGTCCTGTAATATCGATTTTCCTTTTAGTATGGTAAACAACAATACTGATTTTCTTGACTTGTTCACTGTCAATCATTCACAAACCAAGAATCCTTTCGATCTTACCTTAAATCTTCCTGATCTATACATCGATGATTCAAATAACTCTACTCACTGTAAGTACTACAACATTGACAATTTCAATAAACTAAAAAACATGAATACTTGTTCGCTCTTACATTTGAATAGTCGGAGTCTGAACAAAAATGTTGATCCTATCTCTAACTTCCTATCTGGGTTCTCGGGAACGTGGTTCAGATATAGTTTATCTCCATTTTTCCACTTGGACGGTTTCACATCGGTAGAAAGTCATAGGACTCACAAAAAAAGGCGGAGGAGTATGTCTTTTTGTTACTAATAAAGTACAATTTACTAAGCGCAATGAGATCTATGCTTTTAATGAAGAAATCGAAAGTGCTTTATCGAAATGACAGACCCGCTCTGTTTAAGTGGTAAGCCAGTCATTGTAGGTTACATACCTCCCCATGGTTCTCTGAAGGAGTTTACTAATCATATTCATAATATCATGGATACAATTACTGCTTAATTAAGCATGGCTATATTATGGGTGACTTTAACATCGATCTACTGAAGGAAAATTCCTCCGATATACTCAACATGTTTTCTTAAGTAACTTTCTTCCTTGTATTACTAAGTCTACACGAGTAAAATATGAGTGTGTTTCTTTAATCATCGTAACAAGTTAAACCACATCATACGTATCTCTAAGAAAAGATATTTTACTGAACAGTTTAAGGATTGCAGATATGACATTAAGAAAATATGGTCTGTATTTAACAATATCTTGAATAAGAAAAGAAATAAAACAACTTACTCTACTGCATTCAATCACGACGACAATGTAGACTGATCCTGAGAAAATTGCAAATGCTTTTAATAATTTCTTTGTCGACTTTGGACCTTCTTTGGCTGCAGCTATTCAGAGTAGGACAACTGCTAATTCTTACAAATGAGGAAGAACTCATTACAGTGGCTTTATCTTGTTTGTCTTCAATAAATCAGCAGGTTTTGATGACATGAAACCTGGCATAATTATAAAGGTTATTACATATATTTCAAACCCCTAGTTCACATTGTAAATTGTTCTCTGACAAGTGGGATTTTTCCAGATCAGGTCAATTTGCTAAAGTCATTCCTATTTACAAGAAAGATGACCCAACACAATATGACAACTATAGACCAGTTTCTCCTTTGTAAACTTTCTCTAAGATTTTGAAAGAACCGTATATAATCGTATTTTTAAATTCATTAACAATCACATCGTATTGTTTAATGATCAATATGAATTCAGGCCTAAACACTCAACGGAGCTGGCACTTGCTGACGCGGTTGGCAAATTGTCCAATGCCCTAGATATTAATACGATTTCCATTGGAATTGTTCTTGATCTTTTGAAAGCGTTTGACACCATCGACCACAACATTTTGCTTTATAAGCTTAATCATTATGGCATCAGAGGAAAAATGCAATGAGTGGATAACAAGTGTATTATTTAATGTAGGGGCAGGGAGGATTCAATTACGCCAGACATAATATTTGATAACGCTGAAAGAGATACATAATTTCATTCAGAATAACTCCTTTTTCTATTATAGGCTTTTTCACTTGAAAATGTAAAGACAACAAGATAAAATGCTGCAGCTATTGACGAGGTGGGGACTTGGCCTTCTGGAACCCCACCAGGGCTCTGGAATGTATTCCGAGATAACTTTCTCATTATGACATGTATATTTTGCTTTTAATTGCTTTAGGAGAGTACAACAATATCTTAACTTGACCCTGAATTCCAACTTTCATAATAAGAATATGTAATATATGTAAGGCATTCTGTTAAACAACTTTCAAAGAAACTGGTTAAAAATATCTACGTTTAGTGTAACATTGATAGTTTGCACTGGTATGTATAGGTGTTGTAATGTACGGTTTCTAAGACAGTGAAGTTTATAGTACGACTGACATGGTATTCATAATAACATACCGCTTTACTTTCGCCTTGTGAAACATTGGGACGTAAGTGTATACGTAAAATATTTCTTTGCATTACTGTAACAAGACATTACATTTCAAAATGTAGTCGACTTACACAATGTTGACGTTATTCCACAAGCAGAGCAACATTTTTCTGAGCCTTTCACGTGATCGTCATCATCTTGTTTTTTAGCAAAAAATGGCGTCATCTCTTTCAAATCATATAGACACATAGCCCATACGTGATTGAGGTTTGTATTATGTTTTTTTACGTGTTCAAATTCACATACAGCTAAATGAATAAACCTCACTGTAAAAGTTCAAGAGATGCATGACTCGTGTTGAAGCTTAATACAGGGAACGATGAATTACTTATCCATTTCTTGTTGAAGTAAAGTCGACCAAAAATTCACAAAAATTCGTGGTCGACTAGCCTATAGCATGATAACAACAAGTGGAATTAGTGGCGTCGTGCCCATTGGGGCCCGGGGGGCACAGCCCCCCCCCCAAATTTTGTCAAAGGTGTCATAAAATTTTGTCATAATTTAAAAAAAAAGGGTTTTCGAACAGTGTCAGCAACTGAATTTCTTGTAGGGCCTACGAGGAAT